>PVKB01003410.1:170760-202684 GCA_004027205.1 Ctenodactylus gundi | reverse complement strand
GTCAAAAGAGGGAGCAATTGAAATGAAAATGTATTCTCATAAGAAATACAAACGGACAGCTACAAACACATGAAAAATACATTCAATATCTTTGGCCATTTGAGAAATGTAAGTCAAAACAACCCTGAAATTTCGTCTTGCTCTAATAAAAATGGCCATCATCATAACTCTAGATAACCCATGCAGATGGGGCCCAGGAGAAAAAGGCTTGCCACATTGTTGGTGGCAAAGGATCCTAGTATAATCGTTATGGAAATTGGTATGGATTCCTTAAAAACTGAAAGCAGATATTCATTCAATCCAGCTATGCCTCTTCTGAGCATCTCCCAAAAAAATTAGAGGTAATATATTACAGTGACATGTACACATATATCCATTTTGTAGTAGCACAACTTGAAATAGCCATATCCAGGAAACAGCCTATATGTTCATCAACAGATAAATGGATAAGAAAAATGAAGTATTATGCACACACACACACACACACACACACACACACACACAATGGGATACTACTCAGCCATTAAAAAAAGAATAAATTAGAGCTGTTTGTAGGGAAATGGTTGTACCTTAAGACCACAATGCTAAATGAAATAAATAAAAAAAAGTTTAATATTATGAGTTCTCCTATCTGATAAATATAAAATATAAATACTTTAAAGAATAAAAATCATATAGACGATAGGAAACAGATAAGTAGATTTCGTGTAGGTGGAAAAGGAATTTGGAAAAGGATGAAGACAGGAAGATAAGGAAAAGAAGGACTAGCCAATATTATTAAGATGCAATACATATGTGTATCAACCCTCCAAGATAAAGGCAGTTGTCAGGTAGTACAAACATACACTAATAAAACAAAATTTTAAAAAATGGAAGTTCTACCGTATATGCTAGTACATGCAGATATATATGAAGCTGCCATATGAGTGTACATTTTTATGTACATAAATTTTCACACCTATAAATTCTATTCTCCAGCCTCATTTGTAATCGTGTAACAAGTGTGTGTATTTTAGATGAGGCGTTAAAGGATAATTAGATAGCAAAGAGCTCGCAAACAGAAACCTGGTCATTCTAGAAGTATCTGAAGGAACTCCTCCTTTTCTCTTGGAGTCGGAGTCTCCCACCCTAGAAAAACGTGCTGTAATTGGTTTCACTGATGCTAGTTCCAGCTGTCCTGCAAGGCTCCATTCAGAATCATCTTCCTTCAGGGAGCGAAAGCCTGTTCCCGCAATCCCAGGGTTCACCATTTCTAACTCTCCTGTGACATTTAATATCCCACTGCTCAGCACAAACTTTGAAAACTGCTTTCAGAGTCTCAGGCTTGTGAGACTTAGCCTTGTAAAACCCACTGCGAACAGTCGTCTCAGCTCACAGCGTCTCATGCCCAAGGGCCATCTAGGTAATTCAAGGGCCTGAGGCAGATAGAGTGCCTACTGTTTAAATCTCCCTCTCTAGCTCTAAGAGACCACTTGGTATTGGACGCAAGTGTTAAAACTTTTCGAGGTTATGGAAATTTCTCAGCATGCTGGAGGTAATTCTCCTTGTCTAAGAAAAAAATATTAATGACCGCACACCAAGACACACCACCACAACGTCATCCCTGAAGTACAGTGTTGCATGCAATTTCAAGATTTCAACTTCAATGTACAGGACTATATACAGAGTATGTGTTGCATTTTTCCAAACTTAGCAGTGAACCTAGCTGCTCAATAAATCTTATCTGAAGTAAACAGACTACTACATTTGCTGGACTACATTTCCTGTGTTTGTATTCAATCTGATAACTTAGCCCAGTGTCTTTGCCATAATAGTAATTTAATAAATATTTGTCAAATTTAATTGAAAGCTGCTTTCTTTGTATCTGAGAGAAACACCAATTACAGTTATACAGAGAGGTGGGGCAAAATAAATATTTAGAATGGCTCTGTTAACACTTAATCTTATTGTTTTAACAACCTACAGACTCAAGTCTACCAAATTAACTACATTGGTGTTAATAGGCAGAGTCTTTTAATCTTTTCCCATGAAATGTTTAAATTTTAAAGCATTTGGGTTAGAAGGAAACAAAGTAGAACTCATTTCTCCCTTTATAAATGTCATTGCATTCTATTTTAGGATAATGTGAATAAGGACCAGGTCTGAGAATTCTAAAATAAAGCATTTCTATCAGTGAAGGGAAGGAATGAGGCACCTTTTTCTTCCACAATCAACCCATATGTCTCACCACTTAAAAGAGATTCTCTTCTGCTTGGGTAGCAATCCTGTTCTTAGCAGATTTTGGAATAATGAACAACCCTCTTCATAATGACAGAAGTTTGAGCCTTAAAAATAAAATAAATAATTAAAAAGGAGAAGGGAAAGCTGACTGATTGGAACGACACCAAATTTTTATTTTCAATGGCATTTGGAACTGCTAGAAGTGACACAATTTGTGTCAGTCTAGGAACTCGAGGTACCCAAACACAAATTGCAATGGACCAAATTAGAGTCAAAAGAACAGTAATTAGTTCATTAAATAAACGATGTGGAGAATTTCCAAGCTAAGTGGTGAGACACGACGCAACGAAACATTTATTCAAGAGGAAAGAAGACGATGAGGAATAAAACGAGAATAAAAACCTAACTTTCTTTTCAAAGAAAGCAAAGACAAGACAATGAGGAGAATCAGTAAAACAGGAAGATTCAATTAGCGAGGAAAAGGGAAAAGGAGAGAAATCCAAGTGGGACTTTCTGAGAAGGAAAGGGACGTGAGGAGCGTTTAGATCATAAACTATAAATAGCCTTCTATTTTATAAATCCTTCATGTGATGGAAACACAACTTGGAGAGCCCCCGCTATCTTATTACGTCGTCTCACAGCTCACGCCTTTTAAGGCGAACGGCGACAGTAAGCACAAAGAATTAGGTCTGGAAAAATGACGTGGGTTTCTCCCTTTCAAAAACCAACAAGAAAATTGCTGAGGATCGACTCCGGGAACACTGCACAAATTGTCAGGAGGGCACAGGAGGGAGAGATGAGCATTAGTGGGCTATGAAGTAATTCGGAGAAGGGCGCGTTCTGCTTTGTCTGACTAACCACTGTGGGGGATAACTTTTAATTACTGTCCTACAAGGAGCCTTTCTCCAAATGACACCAGAGCCTTTGTACCTACCATTCACCAGGGACGTGCCAGATCCTGTGGCCTGTTTGTGAGCTCCCACCCTGTGCTCTGGCCCTCAAATTCAACGTGCCCGTAGTGGTGGAAGGAGCTGGAGGGTGGAAAAGTGGAGATCTCTACAATAAATTGTTTGGTGTGTTTTGCTGCACTATCAAGTTCTTTTCCCATAACATTTTGAAACACTTGAGTCAAAGGGACAGTCTTTGAACTCCTACCATGGACTGCCTTTTAACAATACTGTCCTTCAGATTTATTTTAAAGTGAATTATTAGCAAATGTAACTTTTGTGAAAGTTACCATTTTTCTAGAATATTCTTCACCAATAAAGTGAAATTAAAATAAATTGCAAGATGCCCCATGGATTGGGACGTGTACATCTCTGTACTTAGACCACTCTTCTGTCTGCCATGGAAGAGCACAGACACTGAGGAAAAGCACGTGCCCATGGCTGGGTAAGCCTGGGCTACGGATCACCCTTGATGTCAGGCCAGTTGAAAGGCATTTAAAAATTTATGCCTTCTTTTCTTTTTAAGGCTGATAACTATTTGCATCTTCTTTGAGTAATTTAAGAATCACTGGCTTCTCCCTTATTTGAGCAAGAAAGATTACGTAGAGCTTTTTTTAAGTGCCTATGTTATTTTTAAAATATGTATCAAATATTTAAGTATTCAAAAGAAATCTCTAAATATCTATTTTTCACTCTTTCTGTAGTCTTCTTGCAGTTCCTAAAATGCCCCTGAAAATAACTAGTTAATGAAATAAAATAGTAAGTGCCAAAAAGTTGCATTTGCCTAAGGAATATCTTTCTTTGGGACAGGACACGTGTATGTAGTCTCAGAGTCTAAATTCACTGTCCATTGTCTGAATTATATACTACATTCATATAATTATTTTATCTCAACCTTGTGCCTATCTATATAAATCTATCTCTTACTGTTCACTTAAACATATTGTGTCCGTTACTGTGCATTTAAATAGCTCTTACCTATTTACCATCACATATAAGCGCCACAGTGAATCTTCATAGTCACCTATTGTTGCATACTGTGATTTTATCACTGTATACAATGCTACAGTGGTATTTTTTTCTTGTGAACAACCCTCTACATTTTTTGAGACAGGATTTTGCTCTACAGCCCACACTAGAACACACTACATTTTTGTACACTGTGTCATTATTTCCTTCATACAAGTTCTGAGCCCATGTCCTGGGTAGGTGTAAAGCAAGGTAAACAGCATGTAATACCTACTCACACAGGGGGGGCTGCAGTAGAAGAGGCAAAACCTGGTGTTTCTTAATCCAAATGCAGTGATGAACCTGCGTTTCTTTTGCTCTGGAAAATGACTTATTCTTCTTATACCTGACATTAAGTATCCCTAGCCTTCGCTCTGGAAGAAGACACTATTATCTTTCAAATTTATAAGCGAGTCTCTTCTTTGCTTTAAATACAGACATTATTTCTGCTTTTCAAAACTTGTCTAGACAAATATCTTTGAAAATTTAGTGTGGAACAAATAGCCATCAGTGCCTCGCTTTTCAAGACACACTGAAACATAACCTGCATGGATAATTGTTTCCAACCACATCCACTCCCTGTTCCCAAACTATCTTGACTTCTGGGGAAATTTCCCATGAGTACCCACCTCCACCAGTCTTTCTGATTGATCTGACTAACAAAGGCAGGGGGAAAATATTTTTTTTCTGATCTGTCTCATATGTAACTTAACCAAGGTTGATATCAATCAGATTCTAAAGAGCAAGCACAATGAAACCGCCGGTCAGTGCTGACCTCGGCTGCCCTCAGGGACGGGCACCCAACCAGCTGAGTAAGTAATGCAAAACATCATGGTTTATCTTAAAAAGCTGGTGGATTTCTCCTTAAATATTTGTTTTGACTTACTCTTGTGCTTTAGGCATTAACCCAGGTGTCTCAATACTTGGAGTAAATTTAGGACAGATTCTGTCATTCATAAGAATCTTGACCAGAGGTGTCATAAATCATTTCAGCTCTCAGGGATAAATTTCATAGTATCTTTATAATTATAAGATTTTCATCAGATGGATAACTGCCTGATGAGTGTATGGAAGAGTGAAGTATTTTTTCTTTGTGAAGCTAATCTCAGGAAAGCAAGGGCAGCCTCGTTGTGGAGGGATTGCCACAGTTTCCTGAGGACAAAACGATCTAGAGCTGGAAGTGGTGACACACACCCAACAGGATGTGGTTGGAAAGATAGTGAGTTTCAGTTGCCTGGACAACGCTATCCACTTTTATTTCCAAGTTATCCGAGCCTCTGTGACTTTGAAAAACATTTTCTCAATATATAAAAAAAAAAGTTGTTGTAGCTCATTGAGAAGACTGGAGGTCCTGGGTTCAATTCAACTGCCCCAAAAAGAAAATCTGTGAGTGGTGTTGTTCTAAATACTCTGAGATCTTCTTGTGACCGCTCCTCAGGGAAAAAAAAATGCCATCATATATTCTAGGACACAAGATCAAGTCATGCGTGGCTTCAACAGAAGAATATATTCTTAGGGGTCTATATAACCTCTGTGGGAAAAAAGTCTTGTAAGCAATTGTACCCCATCAGGGTCATCATTTATTGTGAACATTTTTACAGTAACCAAATATAATACATAGTCCCCACTGATTAGTAGCAGTTTGGATTCCTAGTTCTGTTCAAATGATTAAATCCAACGTATTGCTCCAACCTGTCCAGCTCACCTAAAGACCCAGACAGAAGATACCACAAGAACGTGGAAGGCAAGGAACCCAAGGTGAAAAGATTTTTGTAAGAGTCACCAAGGCTCTTTCTGATAGATTTGTAAGGACACAGGAAAGAACAGTCAATTTTTAATCAGTCCATTTTTCTGGCCATGTCAGTTCTAGCAAAGAGTTCTACTTAAGGTTCTTGCAATAGCTTGAGAGAGCCACAGAAGAGCATTTTCCTTCATGAATGATGCTACAGAGTGTTTCTGAAAGACAGAAATTATGAATGTCCTCTCTTAATAGGCAGAGATGTTGTCTGCCTTCTGATGTCACAAAATCAACGCATACCTTTGCCTTGCTTCAAACTCGTACTCACATCTAAACTTCTTATATAAAACAGTCAAGTGAAAAAACAAACATTTTTATAAAGTTTACCAAAATCTATTGTATTTCTCACCTTGACCAGTTCTGATCATCATAGGCAGACTCTCCAATCTGTGTATCGGACCAAGTTGTTTTTATATTCTTGGGCCATGTCAGCGCCATAAGATAAATCTGATGATTAACCAGAATTAATTTATTAGGGCCTCTTCTGATTAGAATAACAAAGGATGCACCACTGAGCCTTTCTGGGATTGCTTTTAGGGGAAAGGAAAATTCATTTGGCCTGGGGGTGACAGCATTATGCACTTTTAAACCATGGCTTGATATATTATCTCTTTTCTGTGCTGATCACTATGCAGGAAGTGAACAAGGAGAGATGGCTCATTTCCTTAGGAAGCCATCTTCAGTGATCCAGCTGTCTCAGTAGAGTGTGTTAAAATAAAGTAAGGTATGCAGTCAGGAAACTTTTAAAATCGATATTTTATGAAATCATTTCAATACCCCAAAATACCAGATGACTATGAATCAGAAACATTGATTATTAATCCCTTAGTTTGGTAGCTGTTATGAAAAGATTTGCGTGATTGTCAAACTGAAAACCTGACAACTACAAGTGGCACGAGTTGGGTGGTTGGGATCGAACAAATACCAATGGAAGGGGGGTACCAGAGAGGGTGACAAAGGGGAGAAAGCCAACGTGCCAGGAACAGATCTCACTCTGAGATCTTCTCTCTCTCTCTCTCTCTCTCTCTCTCTCTCTCTCTCTCTCTCTCTATATATATATATATATATATATATATATATATATATTATGTACAAGATTTAGTGTTCAAGATATCCCTTGTCTGATAATTGCATTATAGAAGAAGATTAAAAAGTGAAGAATTGGTCTTGTGCTCTGTTTACGTTTTGCCGAAGATGCAGGGTTTCAATCCAATAACTGTATGGTGCATATTTCGGCCCTTTTCTTTACCTATCTCTAACTGCTCAGTCAAGTTTTGTGAAAGGCAGATACAAAGAGAAAACAAAAATCTAGAGTTTTGATATGAAAAGAAAATAAATGTTAGAATATTTATGGAAAAATGTTCTAATGGTCCAACAAACGTATCCCATTGGGGTGTATTTAAACAGGGTCAGCTCCTGACAGAAAACTTGAGGAGTTTCAACCACACACACATATCCAGCAATGCATGGTTGCAGAGAGCATCCTTTATAAAACACACAACTAAAATCAAGTTTCTTTTCATCATTTCAGAGGTATATTGTGCTGTTATTTACAGAATTAAAGAAGGATTCTAAGGAGATAATATCAAGTATTATCTTTGGCCAAACTACTAGTGAATTGTTTGTTCATTTACACAGTATAAAGGGTCAAGAATAGTCTGCGTCTCAGCTTTTTAAAGAAGCGTTGTCATTTCTGTTTTACGCATATATCCTTAGAAATGCATTTTGTTCTTTGTGGGCTTAATTGTTCCCTGTTTTAAGAGCCTACTGGCAAGAGGGCAGTCATCAAGGCAAGCTGAAAACTACAGTGTTATCAACTTGTTTGTGTCTGCTTTCTCACCTGGCTTTCTGCAAAGCTCATGACAAGAAAAGGTGATGTTAGCTTGTTAATAATTAATAGCACCCGATGCAAATGAAGCACTTCTGTCATAGGGCCTCATCAGTAAGGTTACGGTACAATAGGAGTTGGGGGTTCTGGGAGCATTAGTGGTATTTGCATACGTCAGAATAGGCCATGCATGCTAACAGCACAAACATTTCACATCTGCTGCAGGTTACGCCCATACTAACACCCCAAAGGACAGCAGTCCTGTGTTAATTGCTCAGTTATATACTGACTGCTGATGTGTTCTCCGTAGAGCTCTTCATAAGTGCACTGTGGCAAATAAACTGCTAATGACTTTGCTTATTCCAGCCTCCCTTTTATGAAAATCCACAACATGTACACAGATTAACGATTCCTCTATTTAGTGGCATGTCTTGTGACTAGGCTTGCATAGAAGCAGTATCAATTAAATAGCAATTATCTGCAAAGTGGAAAAAAGGAGGGAAAATATAAATAAGTAATGAGTGTGATGCCAAAATCTCTGAAAGCAATGAACTGAACTCTGAGGCAAGGGCACCGACTAGTGAACCTTTTCCTACCTTTCTTGTACGTGAAACACATAGAGCACCCAAAATAATAGGAAGTGTATCATTAAAATTTATTGGTGCTTTTTAAAATTTGATTTTAAATGTGATCACTATTTTGAAAAAAAAAGATGAATCAAAGGGTTGTCGGGGTTGGGGGAGAGTTACAGCTAAACACCTGCAACAAGTGGGTTATAAAAACAAGACCAACCAAAATTGGCCCCATAAATGTCTATTTTATGAAAGGAAGTTCTTAAAATATGTTAAATTTTCATAATGCTTTAGTAAAAGAAGTATCACAGAGTCCCAATATATCTTTTCATTCTTGTCAAACAACAACTATTATCAGTACCTCATAACACTTATCTGGAAAACGCTGTTACCTTGTCATGAAAGACCTGATAGAGAGGATAGACAGCGTGTGGGAGGGAAAAATGGGAAGGGATTGTAAGGTTGATGTGATATATGTGTGCAAAATACTCAAGTTCATTGTAGACATTATGCATCACACACACACACACACACACACACACACACAAATGGGGGAAAAGAGACCTGCTGGGAACGAGATCATGCAAATGTGTAAATTAGTGAAATACATAAGAAATTTTGCAAATCTATTTTTGTTTGCTAATCTTGACTTAGAACATCCAAATAAATTGTTTGAACTCATGCTTTCCTCAAAAAGATATTGAGAGAGACAAAAAAAAAGGTAGTGCCCAAAGGGGCAGCAAAGGACCAGGTCAGTGACTCTGGCGCTTTGCTCTCAAGGCACGTTTGACCTCATTCACTTTCATTAACAGCCATAGGCTGGGCAAAATGTGGGTCAGAGGAGACAGCTAACTGTTTTGAAGTTTCTGTGATCTAGAGACCAATAATTCCTTTAATCAACTTCTTTCCTTAGGGCTTAATGATCACAGTAAGCCACGTCTTACTTTACTTACAGTGGTCATATTTTCTAAGTTCTATATTAATACATGTGGTTTGACAAATGTGTGTGTGCATGTGTATGTATGAGTCCATGAAGAAAAACAATGTTATGTAGAATCTACTGGAAGAATAAGATAGATTGCTATGATAAAGAGATGTCCTAGAGGAGTTACAGCATAAAGACACCCATTTCGCTATTATACCATAATCTGAAGTGAGGCATCCCACTCCTGGGCGGCTCTGACCTGTGGCAAGTCAGGACCTGAGCCACTCAGGCTTTGTGAGGGAAGGTTTCTGTCACACCAGCTCTGTACCGTTGTGTTCTGCCAAGACATGGCCAGGACTAGCCTATTTCTCCCTAATTCAAGACTCTCAAAGGAAATTTCTGGGATTATGTATTGGCTAAGATCTTCAGAGATGCTCTGCGATCGGGAACGCGGCCTGTCCAAACACTCGCCCCTCTTCCCCGCAGTCCTGCTCTGCTTCCACAGGTGCTGGGTGAGTGTTACAGCACAAAGGCTTCCCCAACTCAAGCTCTTCCTTACCTCTTTTTACCTATCACAGACAGATCCCCCTCCCCCGAATACATTTGCTATATATTGAGGCTCATTTAGCTGCATTATTTTTATGTAAAGGAAAAAATCTTAATACAACTGTAGTCGCTCATTCTCTTTTCTGCAGTACTTTGGGCCAAATATGTGCCTGAATTCAAAAGATGTTGCCTGTACTGTACATCATAGACTATTGGCCATGCCAGGGAGGATAAGGCAGGAGAATTACTAGTTTAAGCTCACTCTGGGCAATTTAGGTACTTAGAGAGATCCTATCTCAAAATAAAAATAAAAAGATGTGCTGGAGATGTAGCTCAGTGCAAAAGCCCTGGATTCAATGCCCGCCCAATGCCGGGGTGGGGGGTGGGGGGGATTAATGGCATCTGAGATACCATATAATGGCCATGCAGTGAAACCCAAACATGGTTAAAAAGTAGCATTTGCAAAGTTTTCCTTTTTTGGCCAAAAACTAAGTTTAAATCGATCCAAATTGCCTCTAAAAAATCATGAGGATAATTTTTTCAGAACTTTATAATATATGTAGTTGTGAATCAGAGTTAATAAACCTACATATTTTATGTACAATTATTAATAGATAATTTTATTCACAGACTTATAAATTCCTTCTGATATTTTTGTTCTATTAAGTCCCTAGCCAGCGGCTGTTACATCTCAGTATTGACAAGGATCACCTAGATGGTAGTTTTCTATTTCCGAATGTTCACTCTGCAGGTTAGTGTGAGGTCTGAGCCCACATTTTCAACAAGCAGAACAACCCACAAAGTCTAGGGATGTCAACTTTGAAAATATTGTCAGATTTCTTTGAGTTCTTTTTTTTCACTATGGTAAGTGCCTAATGTTGTTAGTTCCTGATTTCATCTAAAAATTTTTAGAATCTTTGTTGTTGTTGCTTAAAGTTAGAACCAGCTAACTGGATTCTTCTCTTGTTCTTTTTCTTCTTATTCTGCCTGGTTTTGCTGCCAGCTTCTAAAGCCATTCACCTGCAAGTGTGGTCTTAACTTCACTACTAATTCTTCATGGATGTTTATCTTGGAATGGAAGCTAGCTTTCTGAGCTGAGATAGAGAATAGTTTCCACTTAGGTCTGAGTACCTGTCTCACCAAGGTACCAGCTGTGAGCTTAAGAGTTGTGCAGCTGTAGTTATAAAGGTAGAAAAGCTGCAGATAAACTTTAATAGGTAAAAGGAACCACATCAGGCATCAGAGCATACAACATGAAGTGAATCTATAAGTGTCCTTTCAACTCACTACTTTTAGCTTGCAGGATCACGTATAGCATCAATTTTCTTTAGAATACATAAATGTTAAAAAAACTATATTTCTGAAATCTTATTTCCCCTTTCAAAGGTATTTTGACACTGCTTTTAGGCTGAGTACTTCCTGAAACTGCAAACTAAAGACACTCGCAGGATGTTTGAAGAGAAAAAGTGAATCAAACAATGTCTGAAAAAGGGTCCGGATATTTGATTCATATGTTTTTTGAAAACAGCTATTCGTTCCCTTCTGAGTAGGAATTCAGACTCTTTGGCAAAAAAGTTAAAATCAGCATATACTAACAAGAAAAAAAGAAAAAAGTCAAGTCTAAAAGCACTCTTACAATAACATAAAATATCATGATTTCGACAGCTTTGTGGTGATCAGACGGGAATATTTTGCTGATATTTAACTTGGTGCATCTTCCTGCAGAAACAAATTTAAATAAATTGTTAGGCAAAAAACTCATAATTTTAATACTAAAATAAACAGAAGCATTATGGTTTAAAATACAAACAGCACATGCTTTAATTAAGAAAAGATCCTGGTAAGGAGTATCATAAATAAAAATCTCTTTGGACAAAAACCTCATATCCTACAGGGGTCTGTCTTCTTTCTTAGTGATTCAGAGTAAGCTGGTGGAAGAGTTTAGGAAACGCTGCAGTGGCCTGTGACATGTGTGGTTAGGTATTTCCTGTAAAGAGCCAAAACGTGCCCACTTTGTTATTCTAGTGCCTGCCCTTGAATTCTCTGTCTCAACTTGCAACATATGGAGCTGAAAGCTATACGAAGATCACGCGTTTTACTTGCGCTACAAGGATATGCAACAGGATGTTAAAACCGAGCGATTTCTGACTCTGTTTTGGCTAAAGCCCCAAGACAATATTTCCCAACGATTACACTTTCAAAAGTTAGACCACCTAAGCAGGAATTGCCAGGAAATAGTCGAGGTAGAGAAGGAGCCTGCAGTGTTCCTTCCCATCTGGAGGTAACAGAAGCTCCAAGGACAAGGGCACTGTAATGGCTGAAAGGAGACTTCCCTTGTAGGATAAGCATATAATTTTTAAAGTTAATTAGGAGAGGCTGGACTTTCTTTTCAATTTCACTTGAAAATAGAGAGTATAACCTTACTAAATGAATTTGAGAAGGCAGTGGTGGAAAAAATATAGATAAATAAACAATATGCCTATGACTGGGACATGCATTGAGAGGGAATATACTACCTAAGGAACATTTGGAAAGTTGTACTTTTTCTTTTTGCTTGTTCAAAGATCTAAGATTTCTACATTGATGAATCCTATAAACTTCTATCAAAACAGGAGTTTTGACTTTATTACACATTGTCTACTTACTTTTACTATGTTGTGTTTTGAAGTCTTTGCTCATTCAGTGCTTTTCTTAGTATTCTTTTATATTTATATTTTAGATACTTTCAAATATTGATATGATACTCCATACTATCTTTTATTGGGTCTATAGTTTCCAATTTGAAGATGGTGGAATGACTTTTTGACTTCATAGCAAGTGTCTGGTAACTTCCCAAAACACATAAGACCAAACACAGAAGACAAAATTATACAGTAGCAAAAATGCTAAATAAATTATGGTTCTAGCTTACCAAAATTGTTGGCTTAAATTTTTGTTCTGTTTATCAATTTATCTAACTCGGTTATGACTTCATAGCTAAGTGAGCTTCTTACAACACAGAACCTTGCTTTATAGTCCAAATTGATGATATCTTTCCGTTGGCATTTATATTTATTATAATTGTCAACATTTTAGTTAAGTTGATCGTAGTGTTCTCAGTTTTCTGTTTAACTATTCTTTCTTTATTTCTTCTTCTCCTATTTTCTTCTGGATTGTTTGTATAATTCTATTTCATCTCTACTGTTAGCCAACTAGTGCTCATATTCTCTTCCCTGTGATTTCCTTACAGATTTTAGCACACAGCTTTATAATATCTACTTCTAAATAATACAACATTTCACAGAGTGCGTAAGAATTTGCAAGCATACAATTCTACTTCTTCTCACCATCAATTTATCACCATGGTCATGCACTCATTTTTATGCATGTTGCAAACTGCAAAGAACAATTTTACCAGTCTTGTGATAAACAAAAAATTAGCATTTGCCTATATGCTACATTTAACACTTCTATTATGCTTCATTACTTTTATATTAAAAATTTCACCAAAATTTCATGTTACTGTGGGCTGAAAAAATTTTAACATTTTCTCTAGCTCATTTTATGTCTTGAAAATTTTTTGCTTAATTTTTGAGAGATACGTTCACTGAGTATTGAATTTTCAGTTAAGAAAGCTTTCCCTACCCCCTCCTAAAGGGTCATAAGACTTGGCTACATTGAGCTTGAGAATTCTGTACACGGTACATCACCTCAGGGGAGGGACTGGGATGTTAACTATGTTTTGGTTTGGTTTTGCTTTCATTACTTAAAGACATTGATATATTTTCTTCTGGATTGTATTTTTTAAAAAATAGAAGTCTATGTCATTTCTTATATTACTACTTGTCTATGTACTGTCCTTATATTCAAGCAATATTTTTTTTAGTTTTGTTATTTTGGGGTTTTAGTAGTTGGACTATGATGTACTTGGGTGTGTTTTTCTTTACAGTCTGCTGAGGTTACAATTTCCGTGATACATGATAGGATGTTGTGCACCATTTTTAAGAGACTTCACCATAATTTAACCAAATATTTCTTCTTTCTCATTTTTGTACTCATCCAGTATCTGTAATTACATGAATACGACCATCAGATTTCTAAGAAATTATTTTTGTGATTATTTTAAAATTTCTATATCATGCCAACAGGTGATCTGGTTCTATTGACTTATTTATGTCTCAAAAATGTTTTTTACTTTCTCGGTCTGTTGCATATATATATATATATATATATATATATATATATATATATATATACACACACATACACACACACACACACATACATATACACACATGCACACACATATACTTTTTCTCCATATATATGTGTGTGCATGTGTGCGTGTTCAACAATAATAATAATATGATCACTGAATTCCAAACATCATGTATAAAAGGACAATAGAAACAAAGGTAAGTAATATTTGTGGTTGGAAATAAAATCATCAGTCATTTCTTCCATCAGACTGTTGATTGCAGTTAAGCAGGCTTTGCTGCAACCATTACCTTTATGACCATGTGTTTCCACTTACTTCAGTGGCAGATTTCTCCTTCCATTGTTTAGCGCTAAGACGCCAGCAAATCTTCTCAGTGCTCCTGCTCTATGTTCAGCTTTCAGGAGGCCCTGTCAACCCGTGTCTTCTGCCTACTTTCTGGTTTTTGAAGAGTTAACCAGCGTCATAACTCGTTGCTTAAGCAACAAGGAGCAAGGAGCACATACGCGTGTAGAGGAGAAAGGAGGTTCTCACTTGTTCTCCGCTGCTAGTATTATACAGGAACAGAGTACTGGAGCCTCCAGGGTACAGATTTTAGAATGTTCCAGTTCTTCCTTCAATGGCAAGCAATTTCTCCATCCAACACAGCATCAGATCGGGATGAGCATTTTCCTTCCTTACCCATTGTAACCTCACTTCGCATTCTGTCAGTAAAAACAATGATATCCATATTCCCCCTCTGACACCCTCGAGGGAGCACGTATCCCAGCACAGGACCATAGCATGAATACATTTTCTGCTTTAGGTAGCTTTCTGTTCAGGTGGGTTTCCCTACACATGGCTTTCCATAAATCAGTGGATGATGGCAGGATCAGGGTCAGATTTTCTGTTTTCTTTATTCTCGATGTGTTCAAAAAAGAGGTCAGGAGAATTTTGTGCCCCTTGCATCAGAACAAACCGTTAAGTCCTTAAATACCACCTACCCTCACATGCTACTGGCCTGAACCCAGTCAGCTGGTCATGTCTAACTCCAAATGGAAGTGTCAAGAAATGTAGTTTTTCTGTGCACATAAGGAAATCCATGAGGAATTGTATGACATTGTCTGTCTTGCTATGATGATAATAAAGGGATTAAACTTGGGACTCCTTCCAATTTCAGTTCTCCTTAGCTTCATTATCAAGAGCCTTGACCACCTGCTCTATAGGGACATTTTTCACTTCTCTTTCCCCCCATATCCTACATATGTCCTGTGGGGCATAATATTTATATTTATTCAGAGCGCTTGCTCCACCTCGAGCATTCTTTTAGCATATACTTTCTTTTGTCATTAAGTTTCCAATTTTTCTTTATAAATCCAGAGAATATCTCTAGTCTTTATTCTGTGACCCTCTGAGCCGCTTCATTTTTCCATCTTAGTAGTTTTCAAGGTATGTTATAATGAACATTGAGAAATCCTTCCCAACAAGTCCTCATCATTCAATAGAGAGAGGTTCATCTCCTTAGCACTTCCATAAATTTCAAAACTAAGGTAGACCTCAACTAGTGAGAGATGTTTGCTCTCAAATTCCATGAAGTGTCTAGTAGACCAGGAGATGCATTGTGACGTGAGAGAGTAGCAGAGCAAGACCATTCTTTGGCATCAGTAGGGTCTTAGTAAAGATTATTGTATATTCCCAAATTCCCGAATCACCTTTGAACCTTGGCTCAAGAGTTCTTCTTCCTGATTCTCAAGAAAAAGACCTTTGGAGAAACAAAAAGATATTGACTCAGATTTTGTTAAAGAAAGTAGCCAATAATATTAAAATAGTCCATTGGAAAGATTAATAGTAGTGGTGATTTGTTGGAGAAGAGAGAAATTGAAAACAGAAAGCACAAATAGTCTACTAAGCCAACTGTCTGACCCTTGGTTGTGACATCCTAGGATACCAGAAAGACAGAAATGTATATACCATGCTAGGAGGGAAAAAAAAAAAAAAAAACAACTAAGGGTATAGCAAAGAAAACATACCAAATGGTTTTGTAGACTGTTATTGTTATGTCTGTCTCCTTTTCTAGATTCTGAGCAATGTGTGTAGAAATACATTTTCTCATTTATCATATCACGAGGGGAGAGAAACACTAATAGAAAAAGTAATCTAAAACATTGTTTAAAAAGACAGAGAGAGAGCAAGATTTCTTTGAGAACAGTCTGAGAGTAATACTGACCAAGGCCTGCAAACTAAATGTGAGTGGGGCTGGCAGCTGCCAGACAGTAACCTGAGCGACACTGGCGGGCTTCCCTAGTGGCAATTGACAGTCATGAGATCCAGTGTCATCAGCAACTGGTGTGCAGGAAGGGCGGAATCCACATGACTATGGGTTAGACAGAGAGAGACACTCATTTCTGTAGAGTCCTTGTAATGGCTTCTAGAAAAAAATGTATCTACAAACTCACTGTCCTGTTACTGAAAGGACCGCTCTGGAAAGAGGACAATTACAGAAAATCCTGGTACTAGTAGTACACACTTCAGTAAGCTTCACTTATGACCCAGGCATCTTTCTAAATGTTGGTTATTATAAACCAACTTTTGCTATCTTACAGATTAAGAAATTGGGCAGAGAACATTAAAATGAGTTGGCCAAGACCAAAAGAATATAAATGGAAGGCCCAAGGTTGCCAAGGTTGCTGTCTCAAAGCCTATAATATGAATGACCAGGTTCTGGGTGGAAACTCAAGACCATCAATGACTTTTACTGCCACAGTCATTTCAGCCATTGCTTATTTATTTCTCCCTGTTCAGAAAGGCTGAGATTGAGAACTCCCTCCTAACACCATGTATAGTGAGCCAGGCTCAACAAAATCCAAATTTCTAAATGTATTTGGAAGTAAAAATGAAAAACATTTTATATTCTATCAGAAGAGCTATCCCACAGGTATTTTAGAATCCAGCAGATTATATGGTAAAATGAAAACAAGCTGCTACAGTTCAATTTTACCTGCAAACATGTGTTGAATCCAAGTTATGGAATAGAGGATAGGAGAGTAACACTTGGATCTTCCAGACAAAAGGAACTGGACAAAAGTTAGAAAAGAGATTTAGTCTCTTTCTTTTGACCTCATAATCATTTGTGACTATATATTGACACTAATCCCACAAATATAAAACTAATTCTCTCTAGTATTTGATTGGAAGCTGTAAGCCTTCATTATAAATATGGAATGAAAGATTTTAAAGAGATATTTCTGTTAATAATTGTTCTGTAGACAACTTTTATCAGCCAAATTTTGTATGGCTTCCAACCTTGTGAACTTACTGAAATTTGTGTCATTATCTGAATTATGGATTATCTTGATAAAAATGACTGGAGCTAGAGGTATTTTGCTTAGTCAGATTTCACTTATCATAGTATTCGTGGTAAACAGGGTGTGGTGGTACATACTTGTAATCCCAGCACTGGAAAGGCTGAGTGTCCTTAAGAGGAGACAGACGGGACAGAGGCAGATGAATTTACCTGGGAATGTTGCTTATTCACACAACAATCAATCAATCCAATTCATAAATCAAACTATAATAAATCGATCAATTAATTAATTAAACAGGAAAGCAAGCGTTGTTCTGCCTCCTAAAACTATTCCCGTCCTGGGTCCCTTATGCTCACCAGTGTGACGCGTTCTTGCCTACCGGCGACACAGCCGACCCACGTATGAGCTTGTAGGGGGCTCACCAGTCGATGGTTGGATCAGGACCCGCCGACACCTGCAAGGCTGGAGAAGCACTCCTTCTCCAGGAGGGGTCTCGCTCTTGGGATGCGAGGAGGTGTAGTCTCACACTCAGGAGGCAGGGAGGCCGAGGAGCAAGACGCATCTTGCCTTCAGAGTCTGTGACTCCTACCTGAACCCTGAGCTTAGGGCCAGGACCGTTTATATACTTATTTTTATGCCCGCAAGCTACAGGTGGCGATTTCGTCAGGGTCCACATGCAGGTGGGCAGGTGTTCTGGTTATCGATCATGGGGTTCTGGTTGTCGATCATACTAGGGCTCTGTCCACAAGCTACAGATAGCGATTTCATCACACGGGGTCCACACGCAGGTGGCTCACAACTTGTCAGTATCATACAGAGCTTTAGGCAGTTTCCAGCAATTTACTTAATTGCACTTAATATGGGTTTGCTTTCTCTTTGTAGTCCTCATGCCGTTCATACCAATGCCTTCAAGTCTACTCTCCACATTCTGCCTGTGCTCCAGACACTGAGGCAGAAAGATTCCCTTGAGTCCAAGGATGGCCTGGGCTACATAGTGAGTTCGGGTCCAGCCTGGACTAGAGAGTGAATCCCTGTCTCAAACACACACACACACACACACACACACACACACACACACACACACACACAGACACACACACACACACACACACACACACACAAATATATATATATATATATATATATATATATATATATATATATATACACACAAATATATACATATATATATAATTTGAGAAGTAGAAATTCCCATTGTAAAATAGTCCAAAAATATACTTTGCAACATTTACATAGTAATTATGAGGATTACACAGCAGCATAAGAAAATCAGAATGAAAGAGCACACAATAAAAACAAGACAAATGTTGTACACACTGTAACCAACTGTGTATCTAAATAAGTTTGTTTTTATATAGGTTTTGGCTACAAATAACTAAAGTGACATCAATAGTAACCATTTCTTTTTTCTCCCTTCATGAAGAGTATATTTCAGTAACTAACCTCTTTCAATGTCGGCTCCACAGAGTCAGCACCATGTGCACTATCATGTGATTCCAATATGGCCTGCCATTTCTCACCTCATAGCTGTTCTATGATCACACATCCCCTTTTAACAGAAAGAAAACTACACGACAGGAGATCTAGCTTTCCTACCTTAAACAGACTACCTCTCTGCTCCATTTGGCCACAATGGATTCATATACCCTTGTTGCAAGGCAGTGTGAGATGGCAAGTATTTAATATTTTGGGTTTCTGCTGAGATTTTGCTTAGCAATAATGTAAGTTTTAACTGGGTCTGGGGGTGCAGGCCTGTAGCCCCAGATCTCTCACTTACTGAAGCAGTGGGAGTGAGAAGTCAAGCAAAGCTTGGGAAATTTAGAAAACTATCAAGACTCTATCTCAAAATTAAAATGAAAACCAGGCTGGGGATGGAGCTCAGTAT
Source organism: Ctenodactylus gundi (assembly GCA_004027205.1). Classification (NCBI taxonomy): domain Eukaryota; kingdom Metazoa; phylum Chordata; class Mammalia; order Rodentia; family Ctenodactylidae; genus Ctenodactylus; species Ctenodactylus gundi. The sequence goes on along the minus strand of PVKB01003410.1, from coordinate 183,455 downwards.
AAAGGGTCTGTGTTGAACCCCCAGTGCAAAAGGAGAGAGAAGAAAAAAGAAAGAAAGTTGGATTAACAATTAAGAGGTTTCTGGTAAAGTAAGCACATGAAAATATTTGAGATAAATTCACCAAGAGAACAATGCAGAGAAACCTAAAGTAGAGGATGCCTGCACAGACTTCCTCCCCTTACAAAGGGTCAATGAAATGACAGCAGCTGTATGAATGGGAGAGAATAGTCCATAACTATTCCAAGAAGGAGAACCCTGCGTTCAACTGTTTTTAGCAAACTTTTACCAAGAATTCATTGTTTAATTTTAGTATAGGTTCTGCCGAAGCGAGCACAAGAATTCATTGTTTAAATGACAAAAAACTACACACATTTATTTAGTTAAGCGTAAGAGTCAAAGCTGCAACATTTACTTATTTTTTAAAGTTGTCATTAACAGCAAAGCAAGAATTTTAAAACTGGCAAATTAGTATGTGTGCTGTTCTCATAAAACATATTGACAGGGACACAAGAGTTTTACCTGAAAAAATATGTAGTTACAGTAATAATTTCATACTCTTATGGCAAATCAGATGCCTTTAGCATCGATACTGAAGCTAAAGATGGTGAAGAAATGCTTGGACAGTTAGCCATTTATTTACTCAATTATGTTTTCAAATGTAAGAAAGCTACGGTATAGCCATGTTTTAAGTATTAGGTAATTGAAAAGGTGACAATCAATTTACCCTTTGTTTTGCCTAGTGAGGAAAGGAAAAACACATTAATAGCAGCACCAGTATAAAGTACTGTTCCAATTTCCAATTGTGAGATTAGCATAAACATTTTGCCTGAATCTAATTCTTGTGGTATTATTAAGTTGCTTTTTGTATACTCTTTTATTAAGTCCAATATTAGTGAAAATATAAGTTCATTTAGATAATTTTAAAAATAGATAAGTAAAAATTAAAATGTTATTAAGATCTTAGCTATTAACAAGACATCAAGAACTTAAGTCTGCATATTAATTTCTATGGCAAATTGCAATATATTTAGTTTAAAGGAATATCAGCATCTTCTAACCAGACTTCCCAACTATCTTTAGTTTTAATAATTCTGAAAGGTAGATGTTGGAGATAGTTTGAAGACCTAAACTTCACCCACCCCACGTACCCTACAAAGTCAAACTTGGTGTATGCCTGTACTAACTTGTACTGCATTCAAGTAAAGTTATTCTCTTGGGACCAAAAGAAACATAAGACCAGAGAGAAGCAATCAATGTTTAATATTTATCCAGAAATAATAGCATTAGAGGTAGATTCTTTATACTACAATCTTGCTCTTAAGAGTACACACATGTAATAAAAGCAAGAGTTGTGCATTAAGCTACCACATATCATTTCACAGCAAAATGTTTTCTTTCTACTTATTTCCATAATCAGATTAGAGAATCTACCTTATTCTGGGATTGGTAGCTTTATATATATAGTGGTGGAAATATTCAAGTTAACTGACTTCATTATTCAGTCATTTCTTACTTCACTCAGTATCTTAGTCTGTAAAAGAGATTATGCCCATCATCAGCTATGCAGAGTTAAGTAGGATGAAATTTCTAACCTCAAGGATATCTTAAGGATTTTGTTCTTTACACGAAGGGCCCACAAGCATATCTTATGTTCATCAGATGTTTGTGACCCCTGGAAAACTGAAGATACTTTCACAATAATGAGTAATAGTAATATTAGTGATAATATTTGACAATTAATGTTTACTATATACCATACCAGACATTTTTCTAAGCATTGTGTTTTTTCTTTTTTTTTTTTTCATTTGAAAAATGCAATGATAGAGATACAGTATTTGCCCAGTGTCATGGGAAAGTGAAAACCCAGGTGGCACAATACCGAAGCATTGAATAGCAAAAGGAAACGCCAGTGGGGACAGGCAGGAGAAGTGGGGCCTGTAATTGCAGAACAATCCCAGCACTCTGGGCTCTACTTGTCGCTCTGTAGAAGGCCCGATATCAGTACCAGAGAGAGAGGAAGAGAAAGAGATAGAGAGAGACAGACGGACAGACAAAGAAAGGAACAAAAAGAAAGAGATTGTGAATATTCCAGTCAACTGCAGGTTGATGAAGATCAGCTGGACAGGCAGCACAGAGAGGAAAATATTACTCACAATACTAAGGTATGAAATAAAGAGAAAGAATTAGAGAATATGATTGAAAAACAAGGACTAAAAATATTGATATAAGAGGAGATAGGAAGAGACATCTCCGAGGAATCCCAAGTTTTTGAGTTTGGGTTTGTGAATGGGTGGGTCGTTCAAAAGGGCTAGAGGATTGGATAGAAGGAAAAATTGCAGTTTTAATGATCAGCATGGTACCTGTGTGTGAACCAGGTCCACAAGTTTAATGACATCATTGTAGATGACAAATATATATTAAGAAAATATAATTATGAAGAATAGAGTCAGTTTTGTACTTGCTCATTATGGGTTGGCATGGAGATAAATATATGTCCCCATCAGGAGCTCAAAAGAGGATGCTGAAGAGGAGAGACATAGATAAAGTGTGAATATTCTATTAGTAAAGTTACAGGAACAGGAGAACGCACTTGGGCACAAATGTAGACTGAGAAGAGAACAGGCACTGAACAAGCAGAGGGCGCAAACAGGAAGTGGCAAAAGAGAAGACGGACATCACAGAAAAAAAAAGAAGGGAAAAGCAGAAGAAAATAGCAATGGGACGGCAAGAGACAATCTCTCCTGTGGCTGTACCTCAAATCAATAGTCCCTAAAGGTGTAATTTTGCAATAATGAGAAGACAATAAATTGTCTTCAATAAGTTGTGAAAGTGAAAAGAACATTAAAATTGTGTTTTGTTTTACTTGAAAATTAATTAAAAGTTAATTCAATTTTTATTCCTCTGAAGTATTGATGATGATAAATCTATAATCATTTGATGTTTTTCCATCCTCATTGATAATTTACTAGACATTAAATAAGTAGAGTTAACTTATTTGCTTCAGAATTTATTATTCTTGGAAAACAAAATAGTATGTTTAGTGGATATTATAGCAAAGGGTTTTGTAATCAATACATTGTTGAAAAAGTATTTCATGAAGAATTAATAAATAAAAAAATAGGAGGCTTTTTCTCCAAATCTTCTTAAGGTAATATTGATCACAACTGGTTCATAAAGCATATGCTTTATGTTATCTTAATATTGCCGGAATAATACAAAAAACTTCCAGAGTGGATCAGATTTAGAGGCAAAATGCTCCCAATCCCTTTTTTGGAATGAAGCATATCAAGTTCCATATTTAATGAAATATACAAGTCAAAATCTTTTTAGCAAATTTTAAAAAGTCCTAATAAAAGGCATACAATGGTACTGTATGTTTATTTGTTGACCAAACAACGCATACACATAAACTGCAGGTATCTGACAGAGAACTCCTGCATGTAGGTAGCAGGACTGATTTTGCTCTGTCAGAACCGACCTGGTGCTACAGTTATTTTAAGCTCTAAAAAGAAATGTTATAGTTGCCAAATACTAGGTGCCATCTAGCGGCAATTCTGAGTTAAAGCAAATGATCAGAAGAATTCAAAAGGGTTCTAATCATTTCCTTCATTTTTTTTCTTGATATTATGATGAATTGTGTGTATTACTTTCAAAATGATATAAAATAAACACTACCAGGACTAACACATTTCAAATTTACATTGAAACAAGTGAAATACCTTTCAACAATTAATGTCTGGACTAGAATCTTAATTAACTTTTCAACTTAGGGTCAAGAGATTTTTTTTAACTTGGCTTTATTAGAAGGCGTATTACTCTTCGAGGACATTCTAATTAAAATGAATTTTATAGATTTTGCATTATTTTTCAAAAATTTCTGATTTATACTTTATTTTTGGTGACTAAATTACAGTTGTCTACATCAAAAATGCCATTATAAGCTAACTGAAGGGTCAAAGAGAAAGTACAATAAGAGTTTCTTAACCATTTGAATGTAAAATCTAATAACTTTGGACTTTTTGACTTTATGACTTGATCTCATGGAAGTCCTTATCATTTTGGAACTCTAAAGTAGAGCAAATTTATATCTAGAGAAAAATGTAGATAGAATCCAGTTCTGGAGCTTTTAAAAATTTTGTGCCCAATAATTTATTTAAGTGAACAAATTAATAAGATACAGTATAGCTAATGTTGTAACTTTAGTAAGTTTATTATTTTTGATTCGTTATTTGACATGGATATTTACTTTGATAAGAACAAAAATCTACAAAGAGATATTAAATGAAATTACAACTCAAAGTAAAAATTGAATAACATTGGCATCATTATCATCTTGGTATAAGGAATTTATATGTATTTACTAGATAGTATTGATGTAGAACTGATCTGTCCAAGAAGCTATCAGCTATCATTACATTTCATTAACATGATAATTATAAGGCAAATAATTATTTAGACCTTATCAAATATCATTTTAGGAGAGGGTACACACACACACACACACACACACACACACATGCAAGCATGTGTGTACACTCAAATAGGCAAAAATATTGCCAACAAACAAATAACGATATCTACCATAAACTTGGAGCTAGTGATGTATCTGTGAAAAGGACGCATAATTTTGTCACCGCTAAGAGGATAGTATTTTAAAAGTAATTAATGACAGAAATATCACAGACAAGTAAAAAATATAACTAGCAAAATGTCATTTGGGAAAAAAATGAAATCATGGTAGACTGGGGAATGGGAGACTAGACAAAAAACAGACAATGAAACAGCTTAATAATTAATTTGACTACCTAAAAATGTTTCCAACTGCCTTTATATAAACTTCTACAATCATTTAAATATTTATGTTCAGATAGTTTGATGTAATACCTTTTCTTATAACACATTAGTGCTATGATGAGTTTACCCCTGCCTCTGAATTTTAAAAATCCAATACAAATGAAAGCAAAAACCCACTATTATAACTCTAGGCTTCATGATCAAAGGCTCTGAAAAGTACTATGTAAGGATGCTACTGAAACATTAATCTTAATAAATTATACAAAAATCTTTTATTCTGTTTACCAATTACTGTCTCAGCAAGGGCTATGCTAAATTTTACTTTTTTTTGATAGATTGCAGGTCTTCTAAGACTTTTGAGCAAATTTCTCAAGCTTTGTAGTCATTTATAGTCACTGGTGAAGTCAGCCTTCTCATTCCTATGAAACAAGCACCTGACACTCCCAGTGTAACAGACAAGAAGCTTAGTTTGTCTCATGGTTTCAGAGAACTCAGCCAATGCTTGGATGACTCCAAGACAGAAACCTCATGGCAGAAGAGAGTAGAGGAGGAGAGAAATTCAGTTCTTGGCAGACAGGAAGCAGGGCAGAAGAGCATAGAAATGAGAGGGATGAGGGACCACATCAGGACTCCGAGGTCACACCTCTGTGATACATGCAGACAATGTGCTTTATTAATCTCCTGAGAAGTTCCCAAGCTAACCAAGGAGACAATTGAGACTGTCACAAGTATTGTAATCTCAGTCACTGTCAGGCTGAACCAGGGAGGATTATTAGTCTGCTACTTCTCTCTTTGACCTGTCTGTGCGTCTGACTTCTTAAAGTTGGGATCAGTAAGATACAGTCAACACCTGTGGTCTTAACTGGGCATGCCATTGGAATGCTCTTGTGGTTTGCTGCTGGCCAATATCATGGGGGATGTGACTCAGGCTGGTCCTCTTTCTAGCCTTGCACACACTTTAAAAGTCTTCTTTTTCTCTGGTTTATGTGCAGAGTAAAGCTATTTTCTTTGAGACAGGGTCTTGCTATATAGTCCAGGCTATTCCCTAACTCACTATAGGCTCAGGCTGGCCTTGAACTCCAAGTAACCTGAACCCCACTCTTCAACTTCCTATTATCTTGCTAGAGTTCCAGCAAGATAATTCTAGCTCAGCTATTCTATCCAGCACCCATGTAATTAGTAGGAAAACTCTCCAAGTAGTGGAAATGGCAGTTTTAATAGGATACAGGACAGAAGTGTTAAATTTAGAATACAATAGTGGCTTGATTTGAAAAGCAAAATTTCCAAAATTAAGGGGATAATAGTTATATTCTGATACTGTGGCAGAAATTACTATGAGTGCCATATGATATCTTATCCTAGTTTATGATCAATGGTCCATAATATTTTTACACTTTAGTAATACTCTACGTAGTTCAGGTGACATAATAAGGAATGGATACTGTCATGTTTAATTCTAAATTGATTGCCCGTTGCTGATTTTCAGGTTCCAAAATGCAAACTATATAGTGACATGAGGGATTAATAAAGGTTCAGCAAAAAAGAGAAATTGCTAAATTCAATTAAAAATTCTGTTAAGACATATCACTAACTTAGTAGTAGTTGTTTATATTAAACACAATTGGTTATCTGGATGCCACCTTAGAAAATGTTTCTTATTGGTTATCTGGATTATCACATTTGAAAACATTTCATATTGCTTAAAGTCATTTATTGGATTATTTGTACTTTTTGTTTTAAAACTAACATTTTCTTACTCAAGAGGTAATAAAAGTGTACTTTTTCTGTGCCTTTATGCATATTATTTTTATACAACATGCATATTGAAACTATGTCTACAAACTTTCAGTTCCTTACAAAATGCCATTCTATAATTAAAAGGTGGTATTTTTATTGTATAGTGGGTGTTAAACAATAAGAAGTCCATGAAATTCGATCATATTTGGGTAGCACTGATTATTTTTAACACAATTGTCTTTTAAATAACTTGTGATTTTTAGTGGGGATAATGCTGTATTGAATCAGACCTCACAAAATTCTGTATTAATATGCACTTCAAATTCTAGATCACACCTGAGCAATGACAATATAAACGTAAATGTAATTGTATTGATGTAAGAAATATCTATTCTCATGTTTTTTAAATTAATGTGAGCAAAGAAAAAGGACATTAGATAAGGAATGAGAAATGTCATCAGGTGAGACTAATTATGAGAGTTTTGCTTAAAATATATTTTTATTGTTATCATTGTTATATGATTTGGTCAAGTGAAGCAACCAGTTTGTTTCTTTATTCTGAGATGTATTGTCTCATTTAAAAATTGATACAAGCATGTTTGGGGTAGCTGAGTAGTTAGAATGCTTGTCTAGTATGAACAAGGCCTGGATTGGAAATCCCAGTACCACGTAAACACTAGCCAGGTGTGGTGGCACAAGTCTGCAGTCCCAACACTTGAGAGGCAGAGGTATGAGATTGTCAGAAGTTCAAGATGAGACTGGGCCACACAGTAAGTTCAGGACCATCATGGACTACAGCACAAAACCCTATTGCAACAACAATTAATTAATTAATTAAGAGATCATTGAAATGATATCTATACATGTGCAATAACTATTTCTAAGGGTGATAATACTCCAATATTTCAAAAACTGAATATAATAACACTTGGAAGGTAAAGTAAAATTCATAGGTGTGTTTATGGGAAAAAATATATACCAGGAAGCTCAAAAATATTATAGAACTGTTACACTAAAAATAATATAAATTAAATTTAATGGACAAACCTTCTAGAAAAGAAAAACCCATGACAGGAAGTAAGGAACAGCATTGAAGAATGATTTTCTTCAAAATTTTCTGCGAATTATCCTTTATTTTTCTGCTTTGTGAGGCACTAGAAAATATTTTAAGATTAGCAAGAGTTTTAAATCCACTGTTCTTTTACTTGTAAAAGCTAAATTGGGACATCTAAAACATGACTGACTTCTTTGTGGCTATCTCTTATACCTTACTCCTCATCAGCATAAAAATAAAATAAAGATAATAGAAAAACGAGAGTGTTTAGGCCCAAAGGAAAGTTAAGAGGGAAAACTGGAAAAATTAGAAGCACTGTTAAATACGTTAAAGTGAAAGGGAAGCCACCTAAAACAACTAGGACAAGTGGGAGGGGGGAGATTTTGCCTTAAAAGCTCTGAGAAACAGAATCATTGCGATTTTTAAAAATAGGAGATACGTTTTATTCAGAGAAATTAAGATTTTCGGGTACATCTTCCTGTGAGGCTCACTGAGCTCCACGGTATTTGCGATTTAAAGGGCAGGCTGTTTCCTTACACAATGAAGGAAAACAGACCCACGGCTAAGCACATCAGCAAGATGTTTCAGGACACGAAGTTCTGCTGAACAGGAGAAGGTTCAAAAAGTGAAAAAAAACAAAGCAGATTATGAGCAGTAACTGGAAACTAGAAGATAGTTGGAATACTCTTGATTAAGACTAGCAGTGGAAATCAAAAACACAAAGTAATATTTCATATTTCTGAGGATAAATAATATTTAACTAAGTCAGAGTTACCTTCTTGTTGTTGGGACAAAATATCCAACATCTGCAGCTTAAGGAAGGAAGGAAAAATGTATTTTCGTTCAGTTTCCAGAAGGTCTCTCATACAGGCCATTTACAGGCATTGGCAGTAGTGGAAGTACACGGCAGAGCCTGGAAAAACTGCTCCGGCATTGCCGACAGAAGCCAAGGGAAGCAGGTGTAAGCCAAGGTCTGGAGACTCAAGCTAGACTAGAACTTTCTCAAGAAGAAGCTGTAACAATGTTTTGCTTCCTTCTTTTAATTATTTCAAGCAGATAGTTGGGCCCCTCACTTCCTAGCCCACAAGCCAATAACTAACCTGGAAGTTATGTCCCAGGCAACCCTCAAGCTCCACAAGTTGACACAATCTTTTCAGGTCAAACTCAAGTGTCTGCCTGTCCCAGCCAAGAGCTACTTCCCACCAGCACAAGGTTCCAGAGTTATCCTACTACATCCAGATACATGAGGTTTTGGGGACAGTCCACACCAAACTCTAGCATACCATATCTAAAAATGAAGGATTAAAAACAACATAAGCATCTCAAGAGAAAATGTATTTTCATCACATATTCATAATTAAAACCCAACAAATTAGACCTAAAGGGGAATTTACTCAGCACAATAAACGTTATTTCTGATAATCAATGGAGAAAAACTTGAAAGCTCTGATCTAAATTCTTTAAATTACAAGGTGAGGATTACCACCCAATCATTTCAAATTCAACAAGGTATTGAAAATATTTTCCAGGCCAAATCAGAAAGGAAGAAATTAAATTAGCACTATCTGCACATGATATGGTTCTATACACGAAAAATACTAAGAACACTACACACACACAAAAAGTATTAGCATTGGTAAATGAACTCAGAATGTTTGGAGTATACAAAATAAATGTACATAAATCAATTATATTTATTTACAAGGATGAATTAAATGAACAAGATATATAAAATGAATCTAACCATTACGTATGAAATGTAAAGTTCTAGAAATAAATTAAAGGAAATAAAATATCTGTACAGGAAAATCTAAAGGTAGAAAGGAGAAATTGAAAAGACCCCCAAAAGTGAAAAGATAGTTCATGTTCATAGATTGGAAAAATTAGCATAAAATATACTACCTCGAGTGATCTACAAATTCAATTTGATCCCCTTTAAAAAACATAGAATTTTTTTAAGAGAAATAAAAACTCTAAAGTTTGTACGGAACCACAAAGGAGGAGCTAAAGCAATCTAGAAAAAAAAAAGTTGGAGGAATCTAGAGTCCTGATTTTAAAATATATTACAAATCTATTATAATCAAAATATGTATTGTTCTATAAAATATATATTGTCAGCCTAAAAACAGATACTGGGACCACTAAAACAGAACAGAAAGCCCAGAAATAAACTCAAGCACATACACTGAAGTGATCTTCCGCAAAGGCACCAGGAAAGCCCAATGGAAATATCATCAGATATTTAATAAATGATGTTGGGAAAACAAGATAGTTTTATGCAAAATAATTAAATTGGAAATTTATATCATACAAAAGTCAACTTGAATACTAATATAAAAGCATGAAAGTTAAAGCCGGAACTTAGAGATTTTTAGAAAACAATATAAAGGACAAAGGTCCCTGACATTCACTCTACCAGTAATTGTTGGTTATTATTCCAAAAGCTCTGGAAAAACAAATAGACAAAAAGCTCAGGTAAACATGAGATATTGCACCTAGCTAAAGTTCCTTTGCACAGAGAAAGAAACGAGCAATGAAGTTACAAGGCAGGCAGTAATTCTAAATCATACTCCTTATAAACAATTCATGAAAAATATTTAAGAAGCTCACAAAACTCAACAGCAAATAGAGAAATAAATAGCTAAAAAACCAATTAAAAATGAGCCGATTACCCAACTTAACATTTCAAGAAAGATGTAGAAATAACCAATAGACACATGAAAATGTGCTCAACATAATTATTTATCAGAAAATGCAAATCCAAGCCATAATGATCTACTACCTAATGTGTTAGGATGGTAGTTCTCAAGAAGACATCAATGTTAGTAATTTTTGGAGAAACAGTAACTTTTGAACACTTGCTGCTGGGAACATAATTTGGTTCCATTATTGAAAATAGCATGAAAGTTGTTTATAGACTACAATCCAACAAAACTCATCAAGCCTTCTTCTGGTTCTATACAAAGAAAATGAAATCAGCACTTTGTAGAGATACATTTTCCTCCAACTTTCGTCATGACATTACTCAAAGTAGCCAAGGTAAATACACAGCCAAATTATTAATATGTGCCAACAGATGCCTGAGCAAAGAAATTGGTGCACACACACACACACACGCATGCACACACACACACACACACACACACACACACACACACACAGAGTCAGGGGGTTAGTGAGAGAGAGAGAGAGACAGAGAGAGATTTTTTGCCTTCAAAAAGTACAGATTTTGCCACTCACAGCAACGCACATGAAGCTTCGAATGCTCACAATGATTTATATCATCATATTTCAATTAGTATGTAGTTTAAAATATCAAATATATATAACAATGGTTACTTAGGGATAGAAATGGAAAACAGGGAAATATAATAATAGATCAAAGGTACACATTTGCAGTTTTGTAGGATGGATAAATCTAGCCACACTAAGCACAGCATGTAATAATGATAATATACAATGTACTAGAAAGGCGATAGAAGAGATTTTATTTATCCCTTTCATACATACAAGAAAAGTAATTGCATGAGATAATGAATATGATTTGCTTGACTCCAGTAAGCATGTCACTATATATGTTTATTGAAACAAATTAGACACATCAATTGTTCTTGTTGTCCATTTCTGCTCCCCAGCATTTAAACATCTTCAAATATGGTTTAAAAATATTACATAAACTTCCAGAAATAGAAAATTTTGTATTTTAAATTACATGCTGCTTTGAGTAGCATGATGAAAGTTCTTGTTTTCCTACTCCACATGCAGGACACGAATTACCTCTTTGTCCAGCTTATCTACATTGTGTAAATTACCCACCTACAAGCCTCTTAATGTCTGTATGTTCATGCTAACCAATCAACTTTTGTGGAATCACTGTAGCTAACTTAGCAAAAACCAGAAAGAAAAAATCTTCTACCAAAGCAATGCAAATGAAAAAAATGTGAAGTCACAATGGACATTGGAAATCTACAGGATTATTGGAAACTACTTTGAAAATGTATATTCTAATAAATGTGAAAATTGAGAAAAAGTGAACAAAGACCTAGAAGCTTACCAACTATCAAGATTGAATCAAGAAGATATAAAACCTCTGAGTAGATTAATAACTAACAGCAAAATAAAGGCAGTGATACACACATTATCAATCAAGAAAAGCCCAGGGCCAGGAAGATTCTTCACAGAATTTTAACAGATGTCCAGTCACCTAAAGAAGAAATACTGGCGAACACACTTCTTGAAGCCAGTATAACCCTATTACCAAAAGCAGACAAAAATTGGGGGATCGGGAACTGTAGATCAATATTCTTAGTGAACATAGATGCAAAACGTCTAAGCATTGCATAAGGTAAGTTTATCTAAAGTTCATTTTCAAGTCTGATTTTATGTAATTCTGTATGATACAACAGAAGTTTAAAAAGTGATACTATGAATATAAGCAGATGCTGTAGTCATCATACTAAAACACTAGAACTTGGACAAATAATTACAAAGCTTATAGGCTAATGAGAAAAACAAAAGCCAATAGTAGCAAAGCAAATTTGGTCTGTCTAGTATGTTTGAACAAAGAAATATGATGTTAATAAAAAGCTAATATTTCTGTAAAACAAGGCTAATTCCACCCGAATTTTGTGGGTATATACTTGAAGCCTGCTTCACTTGTAGACCAACATGAATTACTACTAAGCAGAAAGTACATCATCTACTAATGCCCCAAATTAAAAATTACACTTTAGTAACAGTTTAGAATCTCTTAGGTAAAAACAATGAAACTACAAAAAAAATTTGAATGCAGTGTAAAAGAATGAACGTCTATTCTACAAACTTAGAACTTACATTTTTGTTTTAGATAATAATTGTCCTTCAGTTACAAAAAAATACAAATGGTGCTGTCCCTCTGGCATACACCTGTCATTATAGGAGTCTGGGAGGCTGAGGCAAGACGATTGCAGGTTTAAGTGCAGAATAAGCAAATTTCCTTTCTCAGTTAAAAAAAATAAATTTAAAAATCAAAAGAAATAGGTATATAGCTCTGTACTCAATCTCCAATACTGAGGGAGAGAGAGAGAGAGAGAGAGAGAGAGAGAGAGAGAGAGAGAGAGAGAGAGAGAGA
>PVKB01003410.1:0-170660 GCA_004027205.1 Ctenodactylus gundi | reverse complement strand
ACTTAAACTGAAAGGCAATAGAGAACACAAAAAAAATAATTTTGACACAAGTAAATCTCTTTTTAAAGTTGGTTCTGTTTTGTATTTTACAGAAAAAATCCATATCCTAAGCTTTTTTGTTTTAAACAAAAAGATTCTGGTGTAGTTTCTGTATATGGTATTTTGATTTCTCTTTTAAACAATTTTTTTTTAGAAATAAGTATTTTACTCAAAAGGTATAGTATTAGAATACATTATCAACTTTCAACAAAAGCGTAACTTTTAGATTATTAGAAAATGATATCATCTTAGACATAATGTTGCAGTTTAGGTCTGGAGTTTCATCCCAAAAGCCTCACATATCTATGGATACTGTGAATTTTTTGCAGGTAGGGCCTGGCTGGAAAGGGTAGATGCTTGGGGCTCAATTTTGAGGAGCGTTTGCTAGTTCTGCCCCTGGTCCCAGACTTGGCTGTTTTCCCAGACTGTAAAGAACTGTGGCTCTGGCTCTAGCCTTGGCCTAGCTTGGGCCCTTGCTCTGTTGAGCCTCTGGCCTTCGTTCCAGCTCTGGCTGCATATGATTCCACCACCTTCCAATCTCCCACTTGGGAACAGACTGCGACCTTCTGAAACTGTGAGTTAAAATAAATCTTTCCTCCCTAAGATAAAGATGTCAGCTACGCTGTCACAGCAATAAAAAAGTAATCAAAACACATAGATTGTCAGATATTTTTAAAATCATATATTACCTTTATATGTGTCCCAAGCTGTAAATGTCATAAATAGATGTAAACACTATATATTTACAGAGAAACAAAACACAATATATTTGGGTGAAAAAAGGTCCTATTTTGTTTCTGAATTTTGGTAGGTGTTCTTGTGAGATAAATCATTTTAAGTACACTTTTAAGTATCTAAGCAAGGACTAGATTAAGTATAGAATTCAGGTTACTGTTACAGAGAAGAAAGTAAAAATTTTTAGCATCTCTTGAAACTATTAGCACTTGGCTATAAAAAAAAAACACATTAACAGAACAAGTAATCATAGTCTTGAACTCTTTATAGCAAAGTATTTTTAAAGCTATTACTGGAGTATTACATGAGCGGTGACCATACAAATAGTTAACTTCAAGATACCTTAAAATAACTCTTAAATCAAACATTTGCATTAGACAAAACAGATCAAGAATGTTGAACTTCAAACTGGATCACAAAGAAGGCTTGGAAAGATTTGAAGCCCAAAATAGCTCATGTGAAACTTCAATGTCGAGAAAAAGAAAAGACGAGGCATACAATAACATGGACGAAAACTTCCAACTACAAACATCTTTACAGGCCATCGTCATGTCTCAAAATGTGAAGCTTTCTGGTCAAACTGAATGTTCTGTTGGATCTTAAAAGGAACACCTCTCTTGTCTTATATTCAGACACACCCTGCAGCCCTGCGCATCAGACATTGCCGGCTGCAACCTGGCTAGGTGCCATGCAACTTCTAGACCATACTGAAGCCCCACTGCCCATCCTACAATAAAAGTAGCTGTAACAAAAGAAAGAAAGAAAGAAAGAAAGAAAGAAAGAAAGAAAGAAAGAAAGAAAGAAATGAAATGAAATGAAATGAAATGAAAGAAACCAAAACAAACATAACCAAACAAACATCTGAAACTTTTTTTCTAGATCTGAATCTCTTCTTATGCGAGTGAGTGCTTCTAAATGAACTTTATTGGGGCCAACTGGCCACAAAATGGGGAATCTCTTACATCACCCAAATGGCACTGCCAAGTGACCTACAGGAAAGTCAAAATGGAGATCTTTGGAATGCATTTTCCAGGGGAACCAGGTAGAGACCATCAGCGCCCCAAAAAAAACCTTTCTCATTTTACATACTGTAGCAATTACGAGCAGTTGATACCATGAACAGAAAAGAAGGGAAAATTTTGAGAGTGCAAAAACTCCCCTGGAAGCTGCTAGTTTGTCTCTGGAATCCCAGCTAGAGGTACAGCTGCCCATAAGAACCTCCCAACTTCCCTGTCAGAAACCGGAAGAAGCACGCTTCTTAGGAGCCAGGACTTAACCTCTTGTCTGGCTAAGCCAAAACTGTTACAAGACACTTAGGTTTATATGGACAGATTTCTTTGCTCACTGCTGATTAAAGAAGGCCATGTACTTTAGTGAAAAGGATTTATTCAAAGCTAGATCGGAGGAGATAGAGGAAGCCATTTGCCTCAAATGGTTTGAGGTGTGTTGGGGTCTTTTCTGGTAAGAAATAGTAGGGGGAGGAAACACAGAGAAAACAGACATACCCAGGCTTGCTCTGTCTCTTCCTAGACCCACTTCTTCCTCCATGGCTTTGGAAATAAAACAGAACCTTGACTCCTAGCCCCAAGACCTGCGTGTTCTGTCAATTCATCTTGGCTGAGAAGAGGTGTTGTAAGCCTAAGAAAAATTGAAGAAATCACTTGCCTCCGAGGAAAAGAATGCATCTAACTTCTAAGGCTCCACCTTTCCATGACATTGCAATTATATCCAATGGGCATCCAGCGGGGTAGTGCTTTAAATACCAAGATATCTTTGTTCTTGTGACTAGAATTTTATATTGGAAGGGGCCAAACTAATAGTTCTAGAATTTCCTGCTTTAAACTGATTATGTCACTGGAAATATTTTAAATCAAATACTCCCAGAATCTCACTGGTATAATAGGCCTAGGAAAGGTGATGTTTAGAGGAACTTTCTGTCCAGAACTAAAAATTTACTCCAGACTTCATGGGAAAGAAAGTCTAGTTTGTATATCTTCCATGGAATTTTTTTCATAGAAATGCATCAAAATGAACAAAGGTTTGGGAATGTAGATCAGTATGGAAACCCTGGGTCAATCTCTTGTCAAGTCCTCTTCTTTGAGAGTTAGTCATTGTTTACCTATAATATTTTTTGCAATATAAATGGGTGGAATTGTGTTCTGCCTTCGCCTTCTTCTAAGTGGTTGTCTGGACACAACAGTCTGATTGAATGCTTGTTCCATAATAAAATTATTTTCTTTTTTTCTACCTTTATGGAGAAATTTTCTGGATTGGGAAGATTTGGCTTTTAATTATATTTCTCCAACAAGATACAAATATTTTCCAAGTACAGCTGAAAATGCAAGCTCCATGCATAAGTTAAATCAAATTTCCTTCAAAGATTTTCTGGGTTAGAATTTCTTGGGTCCTAAGAACTTTGTGTGTGTGTGAGTGTGTAAATAAACATAAGGGCGACTCAGTAAACTCACCATGTTTGCTGGCATTTTAATAATCCCAAAAGGAAAATTTAATCAGTCTCAAAAATTTATTCCAGTTTTTCTTTTAAATTTCCCATTCTCTCCTACAAATTTCCTGATTCCCTTGTTAGCACACGCTTAGGATACTACACCACAAACTCAGCTTTCAAACCTAAACTCTATAGAAAACATCCAGATTTATATAATTTGTTCATAATTAATCACTGTGAGAAAGCAAAGAAGAGCAAAGTATTTGCATCATTGAAAAAATTAAACTTTAGTTTAGAAAGTGATAATGTTGTGAAATATCTTCCGATACTTGGCACATTTTATATTTATGCATATTTAGTAATATATTTATAAGATTCATAGACACTACTCATTCTATGAATAGGTATATTTTTCTTCCACAGCAACCTATTTGGAATAAAAATAAGAAAAATATTTTAAGTATTAAACCAATTAAAATTTCTCAGCTGCCAAATCCTTATGTCAATTTTCAAGTTTATTTCTAAGTTTTTCTGTTGCAACTTACTACAAGCTTTATTATTGGAAAGTTTTCCAAACTAATGTACGTGTTTATGGCTGCTTGTATCATTAATAATGTATACTTACTATTCTTCCCCATTTTTAACAATGAGAGATTGAATGCTGTAAGAAAGATTTAAGTGTCACAACTATGTCTTGATTATAAACTATATTGTGTTATTATTGCTAGTTTCTCTGAGTTTTCTATAGCCAAATTCATCAGAATGACCAATTGCTAAAGCAAAACCTCACGTTTAGTTCCTGGACTTTCTTTTGGGGCTAAAATCTGAGTTTACTGGGAGAAGATGCTAATTATCACATTCATGCCAATATTAAGTTGTGAATATGTGTGTGTGTGTCCACGTGTGTGTGTGTGTGTGTGTGTGTGTGTGTGTGTGTGTGTGTGTTATACTCAGTTTGCTTATGCAACTTCCAAAAGAATACACAGTATAATCAATTATTACTAGGTTGAATATTTTCTAATTAAGAACAAGTCCTGACAGCTGAGAGGTTATCAGGAGCTAATCACGGTTCTCAGATGCTGCGAGGCACTGGGTGTACGTAAGTGTTTATAATTCCCCAAGGGCGTGATTACCTCATGATAACAAGGCTCCCTTGAGTTGTTTTATTGCTTCCATAAAAATTTTTATTGTGGAAATATGTTTATTTTTATGCAAGAAGAAGATGGAGTTGACAGTTGCAACTGTTGAATGGATCGCAGTTACTTCTGATTTGTGGTACACACCAAGACAAAACAGCTCCTTTAGAATGCTTCCTAGCCAATGAGAATGTTTTGATTACCTCAGAACTTCTGCAATAAAGCTCACCTTCCATATTGGACAGCTGTAAAATTGTATTCCCAGGTTAATGGCGTGAGTTATCTAAATTTACAAAATGAGCCATACCGTAGAGTGGCTGTATGTGAAGAATATACCAATGAGTCTCTGTTGAAAATTTACATCATCAGCTTTATGTTCCAGTAACAAATATCTGTGATAATCAAAATTTAAAAATAAATATTTATTTTGGCTCCTAGTTTTGGAGGTTCTTATCCATGATGAACTGGCCCTGTTGACTTAGGCCTGTGGTGAGATAGCACATTAAAGTGTGTGTGTGTGTGTGTGGCAGAGCAAAACTGTCCAAATAAGGAAAGCAAACAAAGGAACTAGAGGGGACCATAGTCACACAACACCAGGACGCTTGGGGGGGTCACGCCCTGAATGAGCTATTCACCTCCCACAATTCTGAAAATATGCCAGGACTTCCAACAGCACCACTTTGAGGACTGAGTATTTAGCATTTGGGGTTTAGGGCCCATTCAAAATCTAAATGACAGCAAAATTTTATAAATTATTTGGCTATTTAAATGAATGCCTTTTAATTATTTGATTAAGTATATCAGTTCATATAGGAAATATAATGAATATAAGTGAAATAATAAGAAAGTGACCAGGCTTCATCTTCTTTTAATAGCTATTTTCTGTCCACAAATCCAACCCCATATTTACCCATTCTTGTGAGGTTTATGCCTATCTGTCAGCTTCATGTCCCCTACAGTACCCAGGTGGCTTTGCAAGTCAAATCTAGCCCTGTTACTAGGACCCAGAAAGCCTCACAGGAGCTGGCACTGGTGCCTTATCGAGTCTCGTCCTTCACCTCCCTCAGCATGTTCTGGCTCTGCCATCCTTCTGCTTTTACTCAAGGACACACTTTCTTTCCAAGGACTTTGCCCTTGGCATTCTGCTTCTTCAAGTCTCCTGGTGTTGGTGTCGTGATTTGGATCCGGAGTGTCCCCCAAAAGTCTCATGTACTATTGTGGTTTGGATCTGGAATGTCCCCCAAAAGTTTCATGTATTTAAATGTTATAGATCGTCTGTGGAACCATGTGCTGTTGGGAGATTCATGCCTAGTCTGGAGGGGCAGACTACAGGCATGTAAATTGGATTAACAGTGTGTAGCAGGGGTTACTACACCTTCCACAGCTGGATCCAGGAAGGGCTGATCACTAGGAGGAGACCTGGAATGATATGTAAGCTGATTGCTGCCTTCCTTGGAGGACTAGTCTTAGCTTACCTTCCTGTTTGTGATGCCGTGAGAAGCTGCCTTCACCTGTCTCTGCCATGTGCTTCCATTGCTGCCGGCCACCCCTGAATGGACTGTGACCTTCTGAAACTGTGAGCTAAATTTGTGGATGTTGGATATTGAGTCACAGCAACAAATGTACCTATGGATACTGTATAGTTTCAGCCAGGGAAGCCTGAGTGAAATGGGTGGAAGCTTGGGGTTTGACCTGGAATGCTGTGCACTTGTCTCACCCTGCATTCGCTATTCGGCCATGCTGTTGTGAGTTATTTCTGTCTCCGGAGCACTGGCTGTAGCTCCAGCTGTGGCCCACCATGTGATTCTGCCATTTTCCATCTACCCAGCCATGAATGAACTGAGACTTTCTGAAACTGCGAGCTGAAGTGTATCTTTCCTCCCTAAAGTTGTGGATGTTGGGATATTCAGTCACAGTGACAAAAAAGGTAACTAGGCTACTTTGGCGTACTAGTTTCAGCTCTAGTATCATCACCTCACGAAGGCTTTCTACTCTACCCTCCCTAAAACAAGCTTCCTATGCATGTCTTACTCCATCACGTGTTTATTCGTCCTTGCATGTGGGTTGCAGTGGTATGATTTGTACCTAGTATGTAATGATCAACTCAGAGTCCTCAGCATTTCTGCCTCCCTAGATATTATCATTCCTCTGTGCTGTGAACCTTTAAGTTCTTCTCCTGTAGTCATATAGAAATGTAAACTTAACTATCATAGACCATAGTTGCCATGTTGCACTACTTAACATTACAGCTGCTTTCTCTCTGTGTTTTGGGACCCATCCTCCGTCTTCTCAATGTCCTTTTATCCCCCTCTTCTTTCTAGCCTCTAGTTACTATCATCTCTCTACTTCTATAGGATCAACTTTTAGCTTCTACACGTGAGGACATGCATATTGATTTTTCTATGCTTAACTTACTTTAATTAACATAATACCTTGTAGTTGTTTTGTTTTCTTCACAGCACCTATTAATTATTGAGATTATATTAATTTAAAATTAATTAAATTTAATATAATAAATTATATTAGTTTGACTGTCTATGCACACCTAGTAGAATGTGAGGTTCTGCAGTTAGAAATTATCACTTAAACAGATTCTAGTCAAGTGTTTCTCAGGTAATGGTTATATGAGTCTGTTTAATTAATGTATATCCCGTTTGCTACCATAATATTCATTTTGATTGTTCATCATTTATCCTGGTTTCTTTTCATTAATGGAACTCAGAAATTTCACTTTTGAACCTAAGGCCTTAGGCTGATTTTGTCAGGGCAAGATGGACCACTGTCAGCGCCAAGCAATAACCCCTTTGGTAAGTGGGCAAAGCAGTGGGCATGTAACCCATTTAAGTCAGGAAGATTACCTAAGCGATTTGGCACAGAAAGCTGAAGAATGTTCCTCATTTTTCTTTAAGAGATTCAAAAGTATATTTTTCTTCTTCCTCTGATTATTATAAATGGAATTCTTGGAATTCACAAAAGAAGATGAGTGAAAAGAAACTACTTAATCTGATCAAGATTATGGCAGTATAGGCCCAATATTATTTGACCAAAGCAAGTACTAGGAATATAAATTTTTATGGAAGTATAAGAGATTGTGGTGTAATCTTGTGCAATTTCTAGGATCCCCCATTCACAGGAGCAAGAAGGGATCTTATCTAGAAGGCTTTCCTACACACAAACAAAACCAGACAAAAAAGTTCTTAGAAACTTGAATGTACACTTACTCCTGACCTGCAAAAACAGTGCTTTGTAGGGCCCTCTGCAAACTCTCCTGGAGTTTATTTTTGATATTTTGATTTTCTACTTCGATTAGCAAAATAAGTTATTAAATTAGCTACTTAAATATGCTATGTAAATGGTTTTGAATGTTATGGTTTGCTCCCTCAAAAGAAAATTTCCAGAATATCTAAATCAACAGTTGAATCTAAAAGTCACTATTAGTGGGGAAAAAATTTAGGTGTCAAGGGGCCTAATAACTGAAAAATTGAATATGATGTGAAAATAAGCAAATAAGTTATAACTAAAATAAGGGTTTATTGAAAAATACAAACCCAATCCTAACAAGGAAAGATTTAATATAGAGAAATATATAAAGTGAGTGATTACCTAAAAAATAATGCACACAATATGTAAGAGCACTTTTGTTTATATATTGCTCCTTTCCCCCTAAATAATTGTGATTTTTTGTCCACACAAAAACTTGATAAATTAGATATTTACTAATAATATTTTATAACATTGAATAATAACGATAACAGCTAATATTTCTTGAGGATTTTCTAGGTGTTAGGCATTATACTAAGGTTACATGTACTGTATTTGATCTAATATGAAAAATCTTGGGAGAACAGGAAACTGCGCAGTAAGAAGTAGTGATCTGATAGCTAGAGGAGAAGGGGCAAGAATTTCAACCCATGCATTCTGGTCCTAAAATCTACCTGCATAACCAAAGCAAGTGACTCTCAAGGCTAACATGTGAATGCAAATATACCTTTCAGCTAATACTGTAGGGATAAAAATGTGCCTTGAACCTAGTCCGTTAGCCTTTTTTTGGACCGTAGTTAGTAATTATTGAATTAACTGCCTTTTCCTGATGCAGAGATGCTTAATGAGAGCGTTCATTGAATTTGGATAATGTATAAATAGTATACAAAATATAGTTGTTACATATTCTTGAGATGACCAAAAAGCAAGACGTCAGCAGAGTGGAAATGTCCAATTAAAATAGCATAAAGTGACTCTGGCACTCTTGAAGACAATTTTCAGAATTTCTCTGGCCATGTTAATATCATGTTTAGTCCACAAATCGTCTTGACTTCTTTGGTTACTTTTAGTTGCTTTTATTAGGCTAAAAAAAAAAGCAAGAATATGACTTGTTTTAATATCCAGAAGCTTGTACCACAAGCATAAGTTTTAGGGAAAATTAAATTAAATTGAAATTCCACAGAAGCGGTTAATTACATATGATTGGATGAGAACAGCACATTTCCTTTGCCGTATTCTGTCCTACATCCTGCAACCTCAGCCCAATGTTGAGAAAGTAGTAGATAAACCCAAGTTGAGCTATGTTACAAAATATTGAGTAATTAACTCTTAAAAGTATCAAGGTCATGAAAGATAAAGATAAGAGCCATTAGCACATATGAGATGAGACTAAGAGGATACTAACATTAAAAATAATGCAGTAACCTGGCGTAGATCTTAGAACACGTAAAGAAAAACAGAAGGAAAAAATGAAGAATAAGTGAATCATGTCTCTAGTTCAATCATTTAAAACCAATTTTGACTCTTTTAGTTTTGCTATATGTACTACATTTTATGAACATACTATATGTGGCTGCATGGCATAAAAACAATATAAAAATCACATAAATGGATCAGATGAGGGATACTATCATGGCAATATTTTTATAGACGTACAGTTATTTCAAAAATGAATTTGAAATAAAGTAATTGATAAATAAAAAGAAAAAATAAATATATCCTTACTGTCTCTCTCCCCCAAACAAAGACTGCTTGTACCCAAAGACTCAAGATGACTTCTGTGAATTGACTCATACACAATGGTATGCACTGAAAGTCACACCTATTAGAGTGGTTAAAGTGATTTTCCAAAGTCATACAGTCAAAAATGAGTATTGGCTCTCCTATAAATTGATATAATGACTATTTTAATGTTCTAGTGGTGTAGATATGATGATAGTGTAATTTTCACTACAATGTTATGACATGGTGTGTATAAGATCTAAGCATGCATGTTACTCTGTGGTTCTCTATCAAGCTGCTCTGAAAAACAATGTTATGGGATGCTTTTTCTCATGTGATTTTTTTTAATCTCTGCTTCATGTAAATGACAATGATTTAATTATTTTTACTGTCATTCTTAAGGATCAAACTAGTCCTGAACCTCCCATAAAATATCTGTAAATCAGATATAGTAATATGACTTATACACAGTAATATTGAATTCCATGCCTGTCCTTTTGCATCCTCTCTCAATAACTCACTATCTAAATGTATACCTTTGCTAAATTACTCTCCTTCACACCCATCCTTCCATTTCATTCATATATATATATATATATATATATATATATATATATATATATGTACTGCTTTTTTTCTGTAAGAAGCCATTTGGTAATAAGGAACAAAGAATGTAATTTTCACTTTTGATTTTGATGTTATTATTCACTTTTGTTATAATACCCATTTTCTTCTTATACTTAAAAATAAATAAAAACATCACCTCATCACCTAACAGCTAAAAACAATCAAATAAAATATTATGTTAAACATCTGTTGCAAGGGGATAATGGTTCAATTTTTGAATTCCATCAAGTTCTCATTTCTGAAGCACTGTCGCGTTCCCCACGTGATTGTTAAGTGACCCTTTTTGCTTCATGATTAGTCACAATCTACATCTCTTCTCTGAAAATGGCATAAAATAATGTGCAAATGTTCGAATGCATTTCCAAGAAAAATATTTTCTTTTAATGACTCCTAATGAACCCCTGTTTTATGCAGGGTGTGAAAAGTTGCCAAGATGTGTAAAACAATTAGGATGACAAAAAGCAGGAGTTTCAAAAAGCCATTTTGCTTGTGTAATGTGTGTGAAAATCCAGAATAAGTCCTAAGGGGAAAATTAATTTTAATAAGCTTTCTTCTTGCTTTAAGGCTGTATAAAATGAAGGCACAAAAATGTTTTATTAATGGATCAAGAACAATATGAGTGTTAGAAACTGTGGAAGGAATCTATTTCAACGTATACCTGTTACTCTTTTTTTTAAGTTGCAGGGATAATTAAGTATTTACTTACTATAGTGACTGTAGATTATGTCTTCAAGAAGCATACTACTGGGTAAATGTGAAAAAGCACTTACCTTCAATAATTATTTTATGTACATTTTTATACCATTTGAGAAATTATTTGCCCTATAAGTATTATTTAAAATATCTACCTTCATAGATTTAGAAATGATTGTATTTAAGAAGAATTTAAACTTTCAAATATAAATAAAATGTAGCATGCAAAATTAATGACTTATTTGTAGGTAAACTTGATTGAATAAACAATGTCAGAAATGACAATACATGATGTTATAGGAACAGAAATATTCCTGAATCTAAACCTATCTAAGAAAAAATATTCAAGTGATTGTGAATAATTAAAAATGAGGGATGTAGACCAATATCTTAGGTAAAAATTTCCACATAAAATTTCCTCATCATTTATGTTTACTAGGTAAGAGTTTTCCTTTTTTAGCCTTTTATTCTATGTTTAACTTCAAAAGAACTA
Source organism: Ctenodactylus gundi (assembly GCA_004027205.1). Taxonomy (NCBI): domain Eukaryota; kingdom Metazoa; phylum Chordata; class Mammalia; order Rodentia; family Ctenodactylidae; genus Ctenodactylus; species Ctenodactylus gundi. The sequence continues at coordinate 159,508 of PVKB01003410.1, read as the reverse complement.
AAAGATGGGTAGCATTTTGACAAAGACTCAGCAAACGTGAAACAATGGAGACACACAGGAAGAGAGAAATTTAACAGTAACACAGGTATTAGTGGAAGATTGAGATAATACTTCTGTTAAGAGTTTGTTTTTTTTAGAATCATATATATTCAGGTTCAAATTCTAACTCTGGTCTTTATTAACACAGACTTTGTCTAAGTAACAGGTTCCCAATGTCTTCAGTTCTAAATGTGAAATAATTATAAATGGTCTTTACTTCATTGAGCCTAAGAGGTGTGGAACTTAGTTAAACCTGCATCTTCTTAGTGGCTATAAAACGGTGACTTCTCAAGATCATAAGCAGCCAGGCCATCGGGATTTCAATATTATGTAATGAATAAAGTGACATAGTGTTCATAAAATGTGGAAATCTTATCTCATCTTGGACCTCGAGTTGAATGTTTTCTTCCTACCAAAAGTCATGACATATACCTCTTGCCAATGTGGCAAGGCTTCAGAAGGAACTCGAGATAGTGTTACTTCTAGAAGCAGGTAGAAATCAAGTGAACAGAGGAACAGAGCCTAGAATAGCACAGGAGAGTTTATCGGAGCTCTCCTAATAATCAGCTGCTTGGTCTCAATAATGGTTACATAGATGTGTTCCTAGTGTGAAAATTCACTGACCTACACACTTTCAATTGTGTGACTGTTTCTATGTTTAAGCAATACTGCAGTGAAAGTTTTACAGTTTTAACTCCTGACTATCCATCCCCCCTCAATGTTTAATTTTCTAACTTTTATTATTCTCTCTATATCATCTATTTTCTCTGTTAGTATGTAAATCATATATAATACATATATATTTTTGTCTGTTGTATTGACTAGTTTAATTTGAGTAATTCTTTTGAAACATGGTAGGCATATAAAATATCTTCATAGTTTTTTTAACTTATATATTGATTAGATGAATGATGCTGTAAACAATAAGAAAGCCATAAAACAGATGTTCCTGACAAGAACATAATTTTAACATTAATTGACAGAAAATGAAGAGCTGTATAGGTATACTTAATACTTTGGTTGAATTTTTATCTATTTTCATAACAGAAGAAAGAGAAATTTCACTGTTGGACAGATCAATATACTAAATATACTTTAATAACCAGAAAAAACTTTTTAATTATTTTTTTTTCTTTTCTTTTATGTTGAGACAAAATTTTTCTCTGCAGTCTATCATGGTCCTGAACTCACTATATAGCGCAGTCTGGCCTTGGAAACACAGAAATCCTCCTGCCTCATCCTCCTAAGTGGCAGGATTATAAGTATATTTATGTGGCGTTGGAGAATCGAACCCAGGCCTTGATCATGGTAGGCAAATGTTTAACCACTGAACTATCTCTCCATTTTCTGAAAAAACCTCTTTAAGAGCAAGGTTTTGGCTGTTATGGTAGCAGCATTGTTTGCTTGAAATCAACTTTTGTTCCTGTAGGTCCTCACATCACAAACTGTGGCTTAATGGTTTGTGGCATGTATCCGATCAGTTTCAGTTTCCTAATAATTAGGTAGCAGAGTAATATCTAGATTAAAAAACTAAAAATTGGTATGAAATTTGAAGCCTTTTTAATATAGCCAGACCCTCCTGCTTGATGAAAGCATGAAAACATTTTAATCTCTGATAATGAAGCCTACAAATTCCAAAATGCTCTGTGCTTTATTACTGAAAACTCCTATGGAGGTCATTTGCTAATGTATGGACTTACTGAGAACAACATCACAAAAAAAGCACGAAGAACTGAGAATAAGCATGAGATGTGTCTACATGCAAAACCATTATCTGCTCATACAAGCACAGAGAAGGATGCCCATGTTTAAAAAGTGAAAGATTTATATGATCTGAAGAGAAAACAAAGTATGAATAGACATGCTTAAAAGCAAATACTCCCATACTGTGTCTTTACTTGCATTCTTTGTGAGAAATTACTTTTCAGAAGAATTTCTGTACTAGTTAATATTGATAATTTAAACACCAGTTAATATTCAAGACAAATTCATTGAGAACATAAATTAAATCAGAATATCTTACTACTAAAGAAGAAAACATAAAATCATTATTACTATATCATTGTCATACTTGAAAATAGCTAAAACTGACATTTGTCAAGTACCTCTCAGAAGAACAGAATCCAATCAAATATTATATATAACCTATATACTATGCACACTTAAATATATACATATATTTGAGTGTATATGGTATGTATATACACGCTGATACAGAAAAACAAAGTTGTGTTTACACAAAGAAATATTTATCATTAAAAGTCTAGTCATAAGACTCAATACATTTCTCCTTTAAGAGAATAAGCATCTTAATACACGCAAAACAATTTTAATGAAGTTTCTATTTATTCTAGTTTAAGAAAAAATTAAACAAGCTAAAAATCAAAGGAAATTCTTAAGCATATAACAATTTTTAGAAAAAAGAAACATATCTTGAAATATGAATTATTCTCTTTAAAATCAGAGTGTCATAAAGATGTCAAATATTGCTATTTCTATGCAGTACATTTTTAGCTCCCTATGAAAACATGTAGAGAGTAAAGGAAATTAAATTTTTAAGATATTTGAAGGAAGAAATAAACCTATAATTAATTAGAAATGACGTACTGGGCTAAATATATAGGCATTTCACATTTGTCATTTTTATGGGATTTTTATCTTCCCCTCATGACCTTCCTAGAGGTATAGACACAGCCAATATTTTCATCTTTCTTCTTCTTTTTTTTCTTTCTTTCTTTTTTAATTTAAGGCAGGGTCTCACTCTGTAGCCCAGGCTAGTCCTGAACTCACTATGGAGCCCAGGCTACCCTTGGACTCAGCACAATGCTCCTGTCTCAGCCTCCTGAGTGCTGGGATTACAGGCATGCAACATCACACACAGCTTACGTGGTGCTGGGGAATTGAACTCAGATACTCAGAGCTTGACTTAGTGCTTGCTAAGCTACCACTTTAACCACTGAGCCAATCCTTCAGTCCCTATTTTCACCTTTCTTATAGCTAAGACATTAGCATATGATTTGGGCTCAGTGAAAATGAACTGTCAATATACAACAAATCATTTTAAATATGGGTTCCTTTGTGTTGGTAGTGAGATTTCTCTAAAATTAGGCTATAAATTCAATATATTTCTAATCAAAATATCCACAGAGATTTCATGAAATTGTACAAAATAATCCTAAACTCTATATTTAAGAACAAACTTTGAAGTGTCATTAAGACAATTTTGAAGGTGAATAACAAGGTAAAATGTTATTTCTCAGTAACAAGAAAAACATACTGAAATGGTAATACAGTTATTGAAACAAGGGATAGAAAAAGACATCAGTAAAACATACCAGAAAGCTACAGAGTAGACCTTCTTGAGACATTACCAAAGCCATGCAGAGCACTAATTGTTCCACAACTGGTGCTTGGTTAACAGCTATCTCCTGGCATGAATATCCTAGAGCTTCCAGGCGTCGTGTTAGGTATTTTACATGTGTCAACCCACTTAATCCTTATAACAGCTCTGTATAATGAGTATTATTAACATTTTCTTAGATGTATAGATGAGGAAACAGAAATAAAAGTATTACCAACTTGTGCCAAACCAGAGCCAGTAAGTGAAGGAAGTGGGACTCGAACTCAGATATTCTGCTTGTTTTTTGTTTATTTTGCAGTACTGTGGTTTAAATTCAGGCTTTCAAACTGAGCTACAATCCAGCTTTGCTTTTTTTTTTTGACACAGTTTCTCACTAAGTTACCCAGACTAGGATTGAACCTGTGATCCTCCTGCGTCTACCTTCTACAGTGCTGGAATTACAGGTATATAATGCCATCCCTGGCTTTGGTTATTGTTTTAAGCTACTGGAGTACATGGCCTGTCATTCATGGAGAAACCAGGAACAGATTTCCCACATGATGCCAAGGAAGTGTAAACTGTAACAGAAAAGACTGACAATTTAAACCTCTATGACAGAAAACCCTGATAATTGACTGACGTTAAAGAATTTCTTTTCAACAAAACAATAGTAAAAATAAAATATGAGCAGATATCTGTTTCCCAGATTAGTCAACTTTCTTATGGCTCCTTCCAAAATAACCTGACTTGCAAGCTTTGTGAAGCAAGTGATATTTTGTTTCAAGTTTCAGAAGTTTCAGTCTGTGGTTGGGCTGGCTTCAGGGCAGAAACACCATGGCTCAAAGCCAGGGGGAAGAAAAGCTGCCAGAACTCCTTGTGGCAACCGGAAGCAGAGGGAAGAGGAAAAAGCACCAGAGGAAGGGACCAAGAACTAGACAAAGCCCCAGAGACCATGCTCCTGTAATCTAGACAGATTTCTTCTAGATGTCTCCCAAACCATGGGCACCCAAGAGGAACGACCACAATCACACTAGATAAATAACTATGATGATCCATTAGGAAAAAAAGGACCAGCAACACTATTTTAAAAATGAGAATTGACAGAAAGTAAACAAAAGGAGAAACCTGAAAAATTAGTAAACAAATATAGTTACTACCATTAGGAAAATGCAAATTTTAAAATCATGATTTATGCTCAGAAGACCGACAAAAAAGTAGGTCTGTATTTTCTAGGAGCTGGATAAAATCCGAAGTGCACTTATATTCGTTAGTGAGTGTATACATGTGTGGTGGTTTGGATCTGGAGTGTCCCCTAAAAGCCTCGTGTTCTTATGGATGCTGTGTAGAGTTGGGAGGTGGGCCTGGCTGGGAGGGGCATGGGCTTGACCCGGAGGGTCGTGTGCTGGTTCTGCCTTCCTTCCCAATCTCTCTCTTTTCAACCATGCTGTGAGGATCTCGGCCAATGGAGCTCTGGCTCTGGCCCTGCCCCTGCTCTTGCCCTGCCATGTGCTTCCAGCATTGTGCGGCCTCCCACCTATGACTGGACTGAGACCTTTTGAAACTGTGAGCTACAATAAGTCTTTCCTGTTGGGTATTGAGTCATAGCAATGAAAAACTAAAACAACATGACAGCAATGATTTGCAAAAGATTTAGACATTGATTAAATAGTTGAAGCTCTTCAAGTCAAATCTTATGATTTAATAATTTTAATCTGGCATTTGTTCTTAGAAGACGCCTTTAGCATATCACCGATTGCAAAAAAAGTAATGTATAAGTAAAGATGGGGGGGGGCAGAAGGGAGAAAATACATAATTTCAACTCTTTCAAAAAGATGAAAATGGCAGTTTCTCCTTCTACTGGGTATTAGTAGTATTACAAAAGCACTCTTGAACAAGGGAGGGGACTTAAAAAAAGGAAATGACAATAAGACAGATCTCAGCAAAGATTATGTTCATTAGCAGTTGAGATTGTGATGGGAAACTGTGACACCCAAATCGGAAGGAACGTACCCTTGATGTACTGTTATGTATAAATGAGGTAGAAACTTCCACAATGCAATCTTCCTGTTTGCTCCTCTTCCTTGACCCCTTCCCCTTTGTACAATATATCAGTCTAATTGCAGATTCTACTTCTGTAAAGTTGTTTATCTGCATTCTACCAAGTGTAGGGGAAGAACACCTTCTGTTTATCAACTCACCCCAAATTCTGGGGGAGTTCTTTACCTCCCCCACCCTGCGCCAAACTTAAGCCTGTATTCACCAACCAGTGGATGCCAACACTGCCCTTTGTCCTGTAAATTTGAGCACAACCCTGGGTGCAGGGCCCGCGACTTTCAGAGTTTCAGCATTAGCTCCCTGGGTCCACATGAGAAATAAAGGCTCTCACATCTCTGATTTCTGCAACAGGATTATTTCGAAACATTGCTCTGGTTTAGAGGTCAGCAGCTTAGACTTGTCAAAATCAGGCAGGTGTCCACCTGCTTCGGGTCATATGATTGTATGCGGCACCTCAGCAGAAATTAAAGAGAAGGTTAAGAATTAAAATTTGCTAAAGTCAGACTACTTTTTTCTCAATTTCATGTAGACTGTTCTCAGCCGTAGAGCTTTTGGGATAAAGAGAAATTTTAGATAACCTAATCCAACCATTTCACATTATAGATAAGGAAACTAAAGTCCAGGAAATTTCAGGGATTATCTAAATTCACAGTTAGGTCATGGGAGAGCTAAAACTGCATCCCAGGCTGGCTGGCTGTAGCTCAAAGCACTTTTTTTTTTAACTGGACTGTACTTTGATTTGGTGTAGGTTCTGAGTCAGGAAAATATATAGTCAGACCTAAGCCCAGAAAATAAAGGGAATCAAACAGACCTTAAGGGAATGAAGTTATTTATATCTGTTAATTTTTACAATAGCAGTTGTTAGGAGAGGTAAAAGGGGAGGTAAGAGAAAGTGGGCAGACGGGATCTCTAGAGATAAATTGGGAAACTGACATTAGCTGAAAGAAAAAATGAGAACAGATCAGAGCTCCTTTTGTTCTTTTATTCCCATAATTTTTCCCTTTAAATTTTGCTGGGCTGATTTCTCGAGCTTTACCCAGACGGGAAGACAGAAGGGGAAAAATAAGATTCCGTGTCACTGATCATGTAGCTCCTCAGATGACAGCAGGGTGGAATCAGACAGCCCCACCACTCTGGCTCCCCTGCGTGGTGGGACAGCCCAATCCCTGGACTCACCTGGAAATAAGAACAAGCCTGAAGATCCTAAAGGGGATTACCTACGTGAGAGAACACAACCGGCTGTGGAGTCCATTCCCTGAAGGAAAAGCGTTGTTCTCTTCTTACAAACTTTCAGGTGCCCGCAGACTCAGAAGGCAACAATATTTCCTTGGTATCTTTAGAATCTATTGAGGTGAATATCATCTCTTAGCCTGGTAGCACACAGAGTGGTTGAAAACAACACCACGATAGTGGAAAGTGATGCTCAATGGGGAATGGAAACCATGACAATGCAATTTAAATAAAGAGAAAATATACTTTCAGTCATCAGATACAGAAATCTAAGACCACACCATGACATCTCAAGAACATTTTCCTTTGAGCAGTGTCAATTCAACCAAGAGACAATTTTGGGTAAAGAAAATAATTTTGAATGATTAATATATATGTACATAAATTTATATATTTTTTTCTTTTCTTAAAAACCAAAATAATGTAGAACCAATCTCTTGTAAAAGACACAGGTAGAGTCTGAAAGCAAGCTAGGCTTTTTAGCAGTCTTAGCAAATACTCTGGGGATAAAGTACAACGATGTTGCAGATTTTCCCGACTAGTAGGTCAAAGGAACCAACAAGGGAAATGTGAAATTACTTTGGTCTCACCTGCCCTAAATTGCCTTCACCACACCCCACTAGAGAAAACATCTATTAACAGTTTTTTTTTCTTCATTATTTTCAAAATAGTTTAAACATATATTGAACTGTGGTTGTCAGGTTAAATGAAAGATTTCTGGGCTGTATATTAGTCACTCAAAAAATGCTTAACTCAGTAAAATTTAATGGTGATTCACAAGCCCCAGTTGTTTCAGATTATAAAATGTTCTAAAGAAGATGGTTAAATAGAAACAGATTAATAATTTAGGAAATCAGTTTTTTTTTTCTGTAATGCCTCTCCTTTTAGTGTTTAAATAATGAAAAATCTTTAATCATCATTAACAAAGTTTCATTAACATTAAAAAAATATTTTGACACTCCCGTAGCTACATATTAAGATGCCACTAGAAAAACACTCTCTTCACATTCACTTCATCCAATTACTATAAAGCTGATAGCAACAGGACAGTGAGAGTTGAAGTGTTCTGAAAATAGCTTTGCATCAACAACAGTGTATTAAAAATTGAAAGTTACATTTTCTCAGAAGTGAAGAAAGAATAGCAGTTTGTAGGTACCACCCTTTCCTTTCCTGGAAGCTAAGGAGCAGGTTTGGTATAGTTATAAAAACACCTGCTATGAGTAAAAATCATTCTCTTTTCAAAGACTCCACCTTCTACCCTCCCCTAGGAGTATGAAGTCTATAGCTGTACAAGGACCTAGAAGGATGGAAAGGCACAGTAGAAGCATGCCAACATCTGGCCATCAGAGTGTTTGTCAGGCACAACAGCCTGGAGAAGCTTATTCTGTAACCCAAAATCTATGACTCTGTCCCCACCTTTCCTCTCCTTAAATGTCTTGGTTTACAGAAGCAAGAATGAAATGTGAGACTTCTCAGAGCAGTAGCCCTCACCATCTTCCTCCAAACTCACTTTAACTTTACATAAATCCTTTTCCTGATAGCACCGCAATGTAAGGCCTCATGCTGTGGGCTGGGCAGCAGGCTGCGAGCTCTTGGTTAAGAACTGGCTTTGGGGTTGTTTCTCAAGTTCTGTGAAGAATACATATTGTTGGTATTTTGATAAGAATTGTGTTGAACCTCTTCATTTGTTTTGGCAATAGTGTTATTTTGACAGTATTAATTCTGTGTATCAAGAAACAGCAGATGACTTTCCATTTCCTAATGTTCTCTTCAATATTTTTCAGCTAATATAGTTTTTGTTTGAGAAGTCCTTCACCTCCCTAGCTAGGTTTATTCCCAGGTATTTTATTTTTTGAGGAGCTACTGAGAATGGGATTTTTCTCATCAGCTTCTCGGTGAGGAATGCTATTCATTTTTCTGTATTTATTTTGTATCCTACCATTTGGCTGAATTTGTTAATTAGTTCTGAGAGTTTCTTGGTGGCTTTTTTGGGGTCCTCTATTTAGAGAATCCTATCATTTGCCGGTAAGGATAGTTTGGCTAATACATGTTTCCTTTACTGCACTCTCTTGCTTGATTTCTCTAGCTAGGATTTTGAGTAATATAATGAATAGGATGCGAGGAGACCCAGAGAAATCCTGAGTATCAAGACAAAACAGGTGGCATTATGATTCCAGACATCAAATTACTTTACAGAGCAGCAGTGATAAAGCAAAACAAAAGTGTATGGTATTAGAACAATATCAGACAGACCAATGCAACAGAACTGAGGATGCAGACACAACCTCAAGCACCCACAGCTCCCTGATCTTTGACAAAGGGATCAAAACTATGCACTGTAAAAAGCATAGCCTCTAAAATAAATGGTGCCGGGAGAACTGGTTATCCACAAGCAAAAGAATAAATCTAGACACACATTTGTCAGCATGTACAAAAGAAAATCCAAGTGAATCAAAGGCCTAGATATCAAAACAGAAACACTGAACATCCTGGAGGACAAAACTGAGAAAATTCTTCAAGATCTCGTTGTGAGCAAACACTTTCTCAATAGAACATCTGATGCAAAAGAAATTACCCCCAGAATTAACAAATGGGTTTTATCAAATAAAAATGCACAGCAAGGGAAACAACAGAGTGGAGAACCAACAAAATGGGGAAAAAATGTTACATCACCACTATCTCAAAGAGGTGGGTAATGTCTAGAATATATAAGGAATTGAAGAAAAAAATTTCAAAATCAAAGTCCCTATTAAAAAATGAGGAGTTGAAGCACCTAGCCTGTTTCAGAAGAAGTACAAATGGCCAGCAAGTACATGAAGAAAGTGTTCAACATCCTTCGCCCTTAGAGAAATAAAAATTAAAATAGCATTTGTCACGGTTGCCAGGGTCCCTGGCCGCTGTTGAACACCGGTGATCAGGAATCAGCGAAGTCTGGGGGAGCAGCGGCTCAAGAGGCCACGAGGAGGACAGATGTCATGAAATCACATCGGGGAGACTAAGTCAGTGTAACAGCTCTTTCATTGTCCACAGAGGACAGGCTTCTAAGCAGTTAAAGGGAGGAGGGTCAGCCAGGGTAATAGGGCAAGGGTCATTTACTGACAGGAGAGATTTGGGGGTCTGAAAGTTGCCTAATTTGCATGGCGGTTCTTTTGAAATCTGACCATGTGATTTGGGGAAAACTAGGAGTTTGAGTAGGGTGAAACCTGAGCTGCGCTGTCCTGGGCCTGGGATAAGAAGGAGTGGATCCACACTCCTGCCCATCTTGAGAGGAGATTATCTTATCGGGGTCTGAGTCACCTCTTCCCTTCCATTATCCCGGGCCAATTCAGGGTCCCACAAACATTGAGATAGCATCTTACTTCAGTAAGAATGGCTTACAGAAGAATTCAAAAGCAATAGATAATGTTGTGGGAAAAAGAGAACTGGTGGGACTGTAAACTGGTAAAACCACCATGGAAAGCGGTCTGGATATTCCTCTAAAAGCCTAAATTCAATATTCCATTTGACCCTGAAATACCTCCTCTGGACATTTTCCCAAAAGAGTTAAAAGCAATATGTAACAGACATATATGTACACCCATGTTTCTAGCTGCAAAGCTTGTAATAGCTAAATTGTGCAAGATGCCAAAATATTCATCAACAACCAACGGATATAAAAATAATGGAGTACTACTCTGTCATTAAGACAAACAGATTTCAGTCAGTTGTAGGTAAATGGACACAACTTGATACCATCGTGTTTACTAAAGTGAATCAGATTCAGAAGGTTAAGTACTGCATGTTTTTCCTAATATGAGAGAATCAGAATACAAATACATAATAGAATGAAATGAGCTAGATATGGGGAGTCATGAAGGATGAGAGAAGAGGCAGAAGAGCAGAAAAGGGGGAGGAGAAGGGAATGTGAAGGTGACATGTTACATATGTGCACAAAATTCTCAAACTCAGTGTAACTGTAGTCTTACATATAGATGCTAACTAAAATGGGGAAAAAGAAAAAAATCACTTGGCTTTGATAGGCTGGTAACGTAACTAGATCAAATGCTAATGTTATAGTTGATAACATGTGGAGGTAGATAACATGTGGAGAAATGACAAAAATGCTCTAAGCATGAGTGATGATTTCTGTGGACAAAACCGAGGGGTGAGTGTCAATTTCTTACTATCAAGTGCTAAAGATGTCTCTCCTGCATTGACAATAATCGAGGACAGATTTTGGGGATGTCTGTGACTGGCAGGAGCTCATTAAGTTCAAATGTTTAGTATCAGATAGTGGGGGCGATCAAAAAGTATTTACCAATGGAAACTAACACATAGAGAAAGGCCAAGAAAATCTTTCTGATTGTCATCTAAATAACAAAGTCATTTAAAAATAATCAGAGACAAGTGTGATAATTGTAGCACGGGTAAAAAGAGAATAAGGATAATGTGGATAAACAAATGTGGAAGATGTTAGTTTTTTCAGATAATAATGAGTAGAAGCAATTGCATATACATTTTCTGAATTAATTTAAAAGCTCAATGAAGTTGGTCAATAACCATAAAGCATGAAATTCAATTTAAATTATTCATTTTTTTTCTTTTTGGGAGACATGTAAATGAATGAATGAATGCAACAATCATTAATAAGAAATAAAAGTCAAGTTGAAAAGACCAAACTATCAAATGAGTCTCTGGAAAATAAAAAAATATGACTATGGGTTACAAGAAACGTCATCTATCATGTCAGCTCAATTCTAACAGCTATATCCATGAGACAGAATGTTAAGGTCACCATTAGATATAGAAGAAATTGGAAACCACCAGTGAGAGCAAATGTTAGGTCAGTGCACATTAGATTTAGAGGTGCTTAACAGCCATGTGCAGATTGCATGTAAAAGGTGATGCAATAGCATCTCCTGGGGTTACATTAATAAAGAGAGTCAACCCCAAGTTTAAAAGCAAAACTTTACAGTGATATTTCAGAACTGTCATGCCAGTTCATCTGTAAGAGATCTATTGTGTGACTAGCTCCATTCTTTCTGCAGCTGCTTCTCCTGCTTATTTGTTTTAAAGGTCTTTAGAGCAGATGAGCTCTTTCTTTTTAGTTCAGCTAATATCTTCCATGGTACTGACTCTAACTTAGAGATTTCCCAAATGGGCCTATTTTAGAAATCGGTACAATCTTACCTACTGTCTCACTACTGGGCCAGAAAACCAACATTCCAAATTTAAGGACGGAAAGACTTTTTTTAGGTCACAGTTTCAGAAGGTCACAATCCATACAGTTGGCTGGCAATGGTGACCATATATGATGGGTGTGCAGATGGACAGCTTCTCACAGCATGGCAGCTACGGATGCCGCTTTTAGGATGAAGGGCAGAGCTACCCGTCAGGGAATGCCCCAATGATCTACCCCCTTTGGGCCAACCTCCAGTGTTCTACATCTCCAAAGAGGCCCCATCCCTTACTCTCAACAGCATGTGGCTATTTTACAACATTCAAATACATGAGGCTTTTGGAGGACACGCCACACCCAAGCCATAACATTTCACACTTGACCCCCAAAAGACTCATGTCCACCTCTTCACACAAAATGCATTTAGACCTTTTTAGGAGTTGTCAAAATCTTAACAGCTTTAGCACTGCAAAAAAGCCCGAGTGCAAAGTCTCCTCTGAAACTAAAGACAGGTTCTTACTTGTAAGGCCTTGTGAAAATCAAATAACACTTTTCACATACAATGCATCAAGTAAACATTCCTATTTTAAAAATAGAAAGCAATTGGACCAAAGCAAGAATAAATCCCATCAGAAAAATAACCAAATCCAGCAGTTCCTTTAAATTTTGTAGCTCTGTGTTCAGCATCCTGGGCGCAATGTAGGGAGATGTGAACTCCAAAGGCGAGGGTGGCCCCTGCCCCTATAGACTTTTCTCTTCTCTCCATTGGGCCGGATTCACTCACAATCATCAGTGTTTCTCAATGATCCATGTTTCTGGCATCTCCAAGTTTCTAGGGCCTCCATTGCATGGTAGGCTTCTCCTTCATGACACCATCATTGCCCTCCCAGGGGCACACGGCCTGGCCTCCACGGCCTTCCTCTGAAACCTGGGTGGAAGCCTCCATGACACCACTACTCTAACACTCTGTAAGCCTATAGAACTGGAACCATGTGAATGTTTTCAAGGTCTGCCACTGGCTTGAACAGTAGCATAGCCCCCTCAGGCAATTACTGTGGAGACCCCTGATTTTTTAGATGGTTGAATTTAAAGAAATATTTTTCTTCTTGACACTATAGGTAGCCTAGACTACTGTATTCAGAGCAAGGATTTTTGCAATTCCACATTTTTGTTGCTGAAGAAATAGATCATGTTGAATCTTTACACCCTCTTAAGGTATCTTCCCCCACCTATTTTATTGATATGTATAAGCGCAAAATTTAAGGTTTACAATGAAGTTGAGCATTTTGTGCACATACGTATCTTGTCTAGGTGACAATGACTTTCCCACTCTCCTTAGTGCTAATGTCTTTAATTTCTCAGTGCTCTTTTACTCCAACTCCACAAGGCTGTTTAGTCTGGCAAAACTGCAAATGTTTTCCATCACCTGTCTCTCTCTCTCTCTCTCTCTCTCTCTCTCTCTCTCTCTCTCTCGCCTCTCTCTCTCTCTCTCTCTCTCTCTGTTGTTATCCACAGAGTTGGGTCTAAAAGCCACTAGTAGCACCCATGTAAGAAACAGAATGAACATTGAGTTGTCTTGAATTTTTCTCCACCAGATTAAGTAGTCCACTACCTGTAATCTCAGCGTCAAGCAGTCTCTGAACAAGAACAAAGTGCAGTCACAGTTTCTGCCACAGCACAACCTGTGTGACCTCTGAACAATTGCCAATAACTTCCACCTTCCTATCTGAAGCTTCTTGAGTCTGGCCTTTCCAGTCCACACATCTATCAGAATTCTGGTCTTCTGAGCTCTTACTAGAATCTCCCAACAAACTCAACTCACATTATTCTAAGGCTTATCTATCCTGCATCTTCAAACCTTCCCAGACTCCTCCTTGAAGCCAGTTCCAAAGATTTCTACCATATCTTTAGGCAAAGTCATAGCAATGATCCTACTTCTCTGGAACTAATTTCTGTCTTAGTTACTTTCCCTTTGCTGGAACTGAATAGCTTGTGACTTCCCCAGCAGAGGCTCCATCTTACTGTTATATCCAAATGTCTTGCCTCTTAGTATTTTTGTATAGATTTCAAATCTTTATAATATCACTCAACAGAAAATATTTTAGTATTTTTGTAGAGTTTAAATCTTAATGTCATTCACTGTAAAAATGAACAGAATAAGATTTTTATAAAAGTACCAAAAATCAGAAGAAACAAAATAAATTATAGAAATAAAAATGAAAGTTTCATGGTAACTGTCTTAGTTGCTTTTTTCTTGCCGTAATCCAATACCTGACATTCACAATTTAACAGAGGAAAGATTTATTTTAGCTCAGGTACCGGGAATTGAGCCCAAGGCCTTCAAACTGAGCTACATGCCCAGTCCATTTTTATATTTTGGTTTTAAATCAGGGTCTTGCCAAATTGTCCAGGCTGTGCTTGAACTTGCTGTTCCGTTTCATCATCCCAGAATGCTCAAATCACAGGCCTGAGCCACTGGGCTATTAATCATTAATTTAACAAACTCAAATCAAAAGGGAAAATGAAGAATCTCTTTGTTACTTTCCAATTGATTGAGCTGCATTGATGTGTCCACCCGCTCATCGTTCATATATGCATAGTTCAGGGTAATGGGACCAAAATGGTTGATAGGACCAGGCACTTCTACTCATGGAGCTGAAGGATACAGAGAGAAGTATTCAAATTATGACTAGTCAACTAAATATTCATGTAATTAAAACGCTGATGAGTGCTGTATGTTTCCAGGTGTTCGGATGGAGACTAGCAGGTCATAGCCTACTTTCAACATGACGGTAAAGGAAGACTTCTTCGAAGAGAGAATGTGTGTGTTAATGACAAGGAGCTGAAATTTCAATGATCTAGAAATTCAAAGGTCTATAACAATGAAGCATTTCCGGTAAGGACAGTAACGGGCTTAAAGAGCTGAAACAGGAAGATCAATCTCTACAAGGATAGACAGTCGCTGCATTCATTTAACCAGAGAGGAAGGGAAAATATAAATTTTTCACATAAGAAATAACTTACTTGGAAAAACATATGAATCTACGTATCAACAAGTAATTACTAAAGTAGGTTAAATCTATCCTAAATAGTTGACGACTTCCTCTTAATCCACATCTAATTTTTCATATGTGGTTAGAATAGTCATTTTCTGTATCAAGAAAGGGATTTAGACAGAGAAATATCTTAACAGGGTATTCAGATATTGGGTTTTCTGATTTTTTCTCTGAATCTGAAATATTTAGTGTTCCTAAAATTTATATTTTGTGGGAGTATAGAGAGTTTTGAGTCCTGTGCTTTCTACTTGTTTAATCAGATAAAATTTTAAAATTGGTATTTATTCTCAAATAAAGGGAAACAAATTACTGCATCATACTATGCACTATCACAGATAGCTGCATCAAACTATATATATTTCCTGAGAAGTAGATTACAATCCACGAATCATATTTGAAAAAAATTAGTAGCTGTATCATACTATGTATGATATTTCCAGAGAAGTAGATTAGAGTCCATGAATCACATTTGAAAAAAAATTATTAATTTATCTACCTCACAGTTCTAGTTATTTTGGTTTGCTTAGGTAAATTGCCTTAAGGACTGCATTGATTTTCCAGGATGTCCTACTTCAAGCTGATTTTAGAAATAGAGTAATTTAGAAACTAGGTGAATCTACAGAATTGGGTCAGCACTTAATAAAACAATTTTTATCAAACTTAAATGAAGAGAAAATTTTTCCTTATCTCATCTGTTTTGACAGACCCTTCTGTAGAAGTCTGTCATTCCCTCGTTGTATCTTTATGTTTAATGGAAACATTTAAAGATCCAAGATCTTAGTTTCCACGTACACATAGGAATATTGATACCCTGGAGTTTTTTTATGGAACTTTATGGAACTGGATCTAAGGTTGATGGTATAAGACCAGCATGTAGGTGAACTTTCCACTTTAAAATTAGTCCTTTAATGAATTAAGAATGGTGTGTGTGTGTGTGTGTGTGAAACAGAGAGAGAAAGAGAGAGAGAGAGAGAGAGAGAGAGAGAGAGAGAGAGAGAGAGAGAGAGAGAGAGATGGGGTTTCTATTTGTAATCCATGGTGGTCCTGAACTCACTATGTAGCTCAGGTTGGGAATCCTCCTGTGTCAACCTTACAAAGTTCTGAGATTGCAAGAATGCACTACCATGCCCAGTGTATGTGGTGCTAGAGAATCAAACCCAAAAGTTGGGATTGCTGGGCAACCATTTAAACCTCTGAGTTACACCCCCAGCCCTCAGAATGACACTTTAAGACCGGTTTTAGCTGATTTCTATAACATTCTTTGGCAGAGGCTTCAGTGTATTGTTTAAGTTAAATTCATTTTTAACCACTATATGAAAACATGATAGTTGTCGATACAAGTGGGGAAGAAGGTGATATCACCACACACGCACACATCGTGTAATGTTTAATCAAGTTAGGTGTGCCACTGTTGTGTTCTTAACACAAATAATACTCCAATATTTCTGCGCACTCTATTTCAAGGAAAAAGCCTCAGAATTCCACGAAAAGTTTGTGCACTGGCTACCGGCAGTTAGGACATCCGCGTGTTTCCTGAAGCGATCAGGGCCTGCGTGCCCAGCAGCGGGACACAGAGCGCGGGGCACACTGCTGACTGCACAGGTTTCCAGGATAAAATGGAGCGCGTGGACATTTAAGCGCTGACTCCAGATACATTGGTTAATGACTAGTATCGTCTAAATGAGATAGCAGGCTGAAAGGCTCATAATCGCTCCTCATGCGCAGATTTTAATTAAATAATTATAACATGCCTGTTGTAATTATTTATCAGTAACTGTGCTCCTGAGTGGTGCCCCTGTCTCCTTCATCTGCTCTGTCAGCTCAGCCGAACAACGGCACTCAAGGACAAGGGAAAGCGGATGGTTCCAACGCACTGTAGTGCCGCACTTTAGTCTGTCAATGATGCAAGATTCTAGACTTTTTATTTGTAACTTTGTGTAGTGAAGAGAGAAGTCCTACTTTCCTGATCTGTAGTATGATATAGGTACACTTGTCACATACACAGTCTAAATTCTAATATTCAGATCTTAAAACCGCTGAGAAATTTCAAAAGTATGACCAGAAAGTCCAATATTCTCTTACCTTTCTTAACAAGATAACGATAATATTTCTCAAATTCTTGAAAATATGTGATTTCTTATCTTGAGTCTGTGAAATCTATAGCCTGTAAAATAATGTGGGTCTCAAACAGTAAAATTTACAAGTGGGAACAGAAAAAAAAAAAAAAAAAGATCAAGTGAGACTTTTATTCTAGTACCATTCACAATTATGCAGAAGAGGGCAGTTATGTAGATTTGTGGGTCGAAATGAAATATGAGAGCAAAAAGAAAAAGAATTTAGACCATATTTTTAAAAAATAATAAAAGCATGGTCTCTAAAATTGCCTCTTTTTCTCCAAAAAGCGGGGGAGGGGAGCAAATAAACATTACCTTTCCTCATTTCATCTAGGAATTCAAAAAGAAGACAGAGGCTTTCACAGTAATATGCCAAAAAATGATTTTCGAAAACAATGTTCTACATCTTGCAGGTGAGCAGGATGTATAAAACTCTATTGTAAAACATGTGCCTTTAAATCACTCTTCTCCAGTAGGCTTCCAACTCCTGCAGCACAGCGCATTCTGGTTGTGTCTTCATGTTCTAAGATATTAGCAACATGTAGGCTCAGACTCTACCCTCAAAATAGGCTTTTCATTTAGTGTGGAAATCTGAAAGATGAAAAAAAAAATCTCAGCAGTCAAAAGAATGAGATAATGTTTTTTTTAAATGAGTAGGTGCATATTTTTGTTGAAGGCTATTATTTAAATTTGAATCAGAAAAGTCACCATCAAGTCTGACTGTATTGATTAAGATATCTGACTTTCAAGGTTACAAGAAACAGAAAAAAATGGAAAGGTAAATCTGGATGTGTATCAGGAATATATGTCTACATGGAGCTGATCATGGGAAGATGAAGCTGTTTGAATTCCTCCTGATAGGATTTTGTAATCTCTGTAGTCTTGTAGTCTTAGCTATTTTATGTTAAAATTATTCTTTGGTTTTCTTTCTTCTGTTTCTTTTTTCTTTCTTCTGTTTCCTTTCTTTTTTTCTTTTTGACACAGAAACGTGTTGTTCTTCTAGAACAAATTAAAAATCATCTTTTCTCCACTGTATTACCTTTGCTTCTTTGTCAAAAAACAGTTGCTCATATCTGTGGAGGTCTACTAGTGGCATCTTACTCTGTTGCGTTAATCTGTTCATACATGCTTTCACCAACATGGCACAGTCTTCATGAGTTAAGCTTTAGAGTAAGTCTAGGCATCAGATAGTGTTGATGCATCCTTCTTCAGTATGTAATCAATTATTTTGAATCTCCTGCCTCCCCATTTAAACTTTGCAATTAGATTTTCAATATCCACAAAATGAATTACTGAATTCCTGATTTAAGTTACACTAAGCTATGGGTCCTATCAGAAAAACACACACCAACAATATTGAGTCCTCTTATCCTGGTACTTGGCACACCTATTTATTTAGTCTTTTAATTAGTTTTATGATCTTCAAATAGCTTTTGTGTGTATTTGAATAGATTTATACCTAAGTTCTTCATTTTGTATTTTAAAAAAGTATGGTTCTTTTTATTTCAAACTACACATATTTATTCCTGGCATATAAGAAGTCAACTAACTTTTGTATTAATCCTGTCCCATTTTTTGCTAATAATTTCTTTAACATTTTTGTTTCCGTTTACACTGCATAGATTAGTCTATAATTATGCTTCATTTTAATGCTTTTGTTAAGTTTTCTTATAAACCTTATTTGTCTTTTAATTGAAAAGTGTTTTTTTTCTTTTCCCCACTTTGATCTTGGAGAGTTTCTACAAGTTTAAGTGTTACATATGATTTTGGAAATATTCAGTGCTTAAGAAAGAATTGCCTAAGATTTTCTTTTAGGAGAGGCTTTTAATCAATTTATGCTTTCTTACTTGGATCCAGAACTGTTCATATCTTTATTTTTTCCCTTTCTGTTTCTTTTATCATAATTTATGTAATTTTAGGAGTTCTTAATTTGTGAAAATCCAGAGATTTTTTGGCTTGAACAAACTCAAACTATCGTTTCAGATGTAGCCCACAAGTTTTGATAGATTATTTTTACATTGTCCACCTGTCAAATACTTTTCTAACTTCCAAAGAAACTTCTTTTTACTATCCAAAATAAATTGCTTACTATTCAATATTTGTGTTTACTTCTAATTACCTTTTGTCTTTGGCAATACAACTTTATTTCACTGCAATTTTAATCTTTGTATATTAAGGACCTGAAATGTTTCAGAAAAGGTAAATTGCATTAAATGAGTCTTATGAACTCAAAAATGTTCTGCAGTTTATTGTGTTCTCTACATTCTTAATAAGGTAAGTTGCTTCTCATGTTTCATCATGCTTTTATCCATGTGTTTTTTTTTTAACTTATGAGGAAGATGTTAGAATTATTATAACTGAACTGCGGAATTTACTGCTTTTGTTTTGCTCTTTCCTTCCTTCCTTCCTTCCTTCCTTCCTTCCTTCCTTCCTTTCTTCCTTCCTTCCTTCCTCCTTCCTCCTTCCCTCTGTCCCTTCCCTCCTTCTTTCTTTTCTTTCTTTTCTTTTCTCTCTTTCTTTCTTTCTTTTTTTCTTTCTTCCTTTTCTTAAAACAGGGTCTTGTTCTGTTGTCCATGTTGGTCCTGAACTCTTCAAGTAGCCCAGGCTTGCGTCAAATTCACAGCAATTCTTCTACCCCAGCCTCCTCTGTGCTGGGATCACACATGTCCATCATCATGACTGGTTTATGTGGTATGGCGGAGTCAAACTCATGGTCTTGTGCACTAGACAAGCACTTTAACTGCTGAGCTACTCCCCCAGACCTTTACTACTTTTCATTTTATTTGTTTTACTTAATAAGTTGTAAAACTGTTACCAGATGAATAAAAATTTAGAATTGTCATCCTTTTGTTGTGAAAGATAACATTCAGAAACATATTTGTGACTCCCCTTGCTTAAAATTTAATTTGCCAGTAATGTACCCTTGACAAAGCTGTGTTTATTGTTTATGGAGCAGAGAAGTTTTATTTTTCTTGTGTTGCTATAACTAAATGCCACAATCTGGGTAATTTATGAATGACAGACAGAGTTTCACTGTTCTGAGGGCTTGAAGACTAGAATCAAGGTGGGAGCTGATTTGGTGCCAACTTGGGCTTGGTCTCACTGCCTCCAAGATGGCTCCTTGTCCCTATTATTTTCATAAAGTAAAAGGAAGAAAGACAAGAAAGGCAAACTCCTTCTGAAGCCTCTTTAATAAAAATATTAATCCATTCGTGAGGATTTTACCCTCAATCAATGGCTCAAAAGTCTCTTGATACTACAACAATGGGGATTACATTATGTCTTTGGAGAGATCTCACTTTCATATCAGAGCAATAGCTTTTACTGACTTTTGTCTTATGCATACAGACATATATGCATCTTCAACATACTTCCATTTTTGAAGGTAGTTTTCAATAGTTTTACTCATTGTATAACTTTTTAGTTCGTGTCCTCAAAAATTCTGGAGTAACGGTCAGCGTCTCTCTCTATTCCTGGTATCTGCACATCAGCTTTTGTGTCTCTGTAATTGTGAGTCTTCAGTAAGCTTGGCTCAACCTCTCCTCTACTTAGTAGCTATCATAGGGCCTTAAAGGAAAAATAAAAGCCAATTATTTCTCTCTCCTCCATGTGTTTCTTTGGGAATCTGTCCCTCAATCCTTTTGTTACTGCCTTGTGAACAAATTATGTCAAAGAAATTCACAAAATCATGTAGCTTTTCCAGTTGTTAATAACAACCAGTCAGATATACAAAAATTATGAAATAGCGGTTCAGTTTTTTCGTATGTGGACATTTCTGTCTCATATTTAGCTGTGTCTGAAAATTTTGGCATTCTCCACCTTATTGGAGAATGATACATGGTTTTTGTCTCTCATTATTTTTGGGTCATATAGATCCAAAGTGTTTTACACTTCTAAACTGTTACAACAGTGATATCTGCAGTGAATTCGAATTAGTTAATGGGTAAGTATATTGTCACTCATTTCTCCATTAATAATTAACCAATATTAAGCTACATATTATAAGACATTGACTAGAATGGAGGGTGAGCATCACAAATGCATGATAAAAGTCAACAGTTGTGGTACACATTTTTCCTTAAGTCAGGATTTTAAGTTAGCAAAATATTTTCCGTAGCTTTAGTTTCATATAACTAGTATACATAAATTTATTTGTTTAAGAGGAAAGAGTTATAACTAGTGGATTGTTTTATGTTTCAAACTACTGAGCACTCAAACTAGTTTTGCTACATTTCAAATTGGCACATTTAAAATCAAATCAACATTAATTGTCGATTTTATTTTTAGACTAACAAAATATGTGTACATATTTTATGAAGTATAATGTGATGGTTCCCTTCATCACATACTAAGTAATGGTCAACACAACATAACCGGCGTACATATTGGCTTAAACTTTTAGTATTTTTTGAATTATATTTACGATTACTAAAACAATGACCAAATTATCTTTTTAAAATCTCTCTACACGTTTGTCATTTTGTCACAGAAAAAAATTTCAAAATCCTTCCTACTAGCTTTTTGAAGCACAGAGTATATAGTTCTATCTGTCATATTCCTGCTGTATCTAAGAACACCAGAACTTATTTCTCCTCCCTAACTTTCACTGTCCATTGGCCATTCTGACCCTTTGTCAATCCCTCTGGTAACCATTATTCTCTTATCAAATCCTACGAGTTCAATTATCTTAGATTCCACATGTGAGTTAGGTAATTTGCAATCTGTCTTTCTGTGCCTAGCTGATTTTACTTAAAATAAATCTCTGGTGTTTCAGAGTTTTACAAATGAAGAATTGAATTTTTGTGTGGCTGTATGGTATTCCATTGGGCATCCAGTCATCCATTGATGGACATGTAGATAATTTCCATTTCTTGGCTATTGCGAAAAGCGTTATAATAAATAGAATAGTACAGATGTCTCTAGGAGATAATGTTTTCATTCCCTGTTGATTGTTAAATCATATGAGAGTTCTATTTTTTAAATTTTTTTGAGAATCTTTTACACTACTTACTGTCAAAGCTGTAGTAATCTACTTGTACAAGAACAGTGTGCAGGTACTCTTCTTTCTCCACATCTTCATCCACACTTGTTGACAACAGCCATTCCACACGAAGTTAGGTGATATCACACTGTGATTCTGATTTGCATTTCCTTGTATGTCTTACTTAAAAATGCAAATTGAAATCTATTGCTGAATGTTAAATCAACTTATCGTCATCATTATTATTGGTATGTTTGGCTATTGTTTTTCTTGAGTTCCTTATGTAACCTGGGTACAAAATTGGTCAGAGGTGGAGCTCACATATATTGTCCTCCCATGACATGGTCTCTTTACTCTGCTGTCACTCTTCCTGTGAAGAGGATTTTTAGTTTGGTGCAAACCTATTTGTAAAATTTTCACTTTTTGAAAAAATCTTCAATTCAAGAAATAGAACATTAGAAGTTAGAATTTCCATAGTGTGGTAACCTCTGTAGTCTGGTCAGACTGTTAAAATGTTCAAAGAAGATGAAGAGATAGTTTTTAAGGTATAAACTAAACTCAATAAGAAGGGAAATTGAAATCTAGGTAGGAGCTAAAGAGGTAGCATAATTTTATTTTCAAAACAATAATGCATTTGCCATAATTAGTAAAATATAAATATAGAGATGCATAAACATTTCTATTTGCAAGCAAATTTCCCATAGAGACAGACACAGTAGAGTTTCACAAATATATGTTGCAGCACCATCTAGCAAAGTTACAGTGTATTTACCACATCACAAACATTCTGTTCTTTTTCTCGTAGTGAATATATTATGCAAAGCACCTTCAGAGGCACAGAAAATTATAGCTTTTAGGAAACAAGAGCAAAAATCCTCAATGATAACTCATAAGCAAGATTTCCCATCTTCATATTTTCAAATTTTGTTTATTATACACAATCCCTCTATAATGGACAAACATTGGCATGCTTTTCCTTTTTGTAACTATGCCAATAATTTTTATCTCTGATTATTTTATTGGTAGATAGATAGTATATGATAGAGGGAACACCCATACATCAAATTTGGACTTTAATATTACTATTCTTAATGATAAGGTAAATAACTTATTAAATGGAAGAAAGCATTTTATGTTAAAAATGAATTTGCAAGCAAACCAACTGTTTTGATTATTGTAAAAAATTATATAAGTTCCCTAAATCTGAGTTTCTGGAGATTCAACATCACAGAAGTGATAATAATAACACAAGCATTATTGAAGAAACATGTTTTATATAAAACATAATTCAATAGATTAGATTCTGTAGTGCATCTCCCACTAAAGTTTTTCACTATAAGACGAGTCAGTCTATTGGATAGGGGAAAGTCAAACTAAAAACACATTATTTTTAAATACCTAACTTGCTTGACTGGTTTGGCTTATTTTGTCTGATTTCTGGCAAAAGTTAACACATTTCACATACCAATAACCTGGCAGAATCAATGGCAAAGTAATAAGTAAGGTTTAGTTGAATGAAGTTACTATGCCTTCTCACAAAGCAAAGGTACAAACAAAATAAAATAAAATAAACCCACAAATAAAAAGAAGTTAAAAAAAGATCCTGGGCTTTTGTATGTAGAAATGATTCGTGCTGTCTAGATTAATAGCTGATTTGAAGCTTGGGTCGGAGGCTAGGTCATTAGCTTCATATTAGCAGCCCGTCAGCTCTCGGATTTCCCAAGCACAGCATCTGGTTCCTTGGACAGGGAGCAGCCTGTTGGATCACGCCAGCCCCATCACCGCCAGTAACCTTATAATAGCTGGAGACTAACAGTAACCTTTTCATTTGGCACTGACAAAGATTCTACCCAGCAGCCCAAAAGCCTGAGAGTCCCCAAAAGAAGTTTAGCTCAAGCCAAAGTTAGAACTCTGTCTTTATTATATCTTATTATTTTTTGGCCTTTTTCCATTCTTAAAAAAGAAAAAATAAGAGATGTTAGACTGCCTTAAGTAGACTGTAAACAAGCACACGAACAGCCCTGAAATCACCCGTGGAGTCCTGGGATTAAAACTCCCACGTCAACTGTTTTACCTCCTGCATTAACGTCTAAGTAATGCCATTCTGATGACACAGGAATAAAGGGAACCCTTTTATGACTGGACTATATATAAGTGACAGAAAGACATTAACAGTAAAGACTTTCCAGAAAAGGTTAGCCTCTTGGGTAGAACTAAGCGACCTGCGAAAGAGACAGCGGTGTTTCCGTTCCTGAGCACCGTGCTTTGGTCGGTTATTTCAGACATTACAAGTAACGCGTTGTTTAGTGGCACCCGTGTACACCATTAAATGCATTGTAGTGTGGCATGGATTCAGCAAGTTTTAGTCATAACATGCCAGCTGGAGAATATTAAGGAGGGAAAATCCGTTTTTCAATTTCTGCTTAATGTTCTGGTGACAGTAATGTAAAGCCACTTTTGTGACTGTATTTACCTTCCAAAAGCTATAACTACTCTTCAGTATCTGGGTACGCCAATAGAATTTTTCAGTAACGTGGTATTAAACACGCTCTCTTCCTTGGTTTTTGCATTCTTTTCTTACTCTTCATTGATGCATGTAGTTTCAGCATGTTTCTTTTACTTATAGAGTTAATTAACCTTAACTCTAGACTGACATTTGCAAGGTTTACTGGAACAACAGAAGTGTCTTTGTAGGCAGGACCTATACAAATTCTGTGAATATATGCTGAGGTTGTCTCCCTGTGCATTTTATGACAATTAAAGCCTCATGGTGATTTTTCACAATCACTGTGGCATATAAAAAATGTAGTTTTTATTTTCACCATAAAATAATTTTATTATTTTTGCTGGCCCTCTCATTAAAATCTACCCAGAGGATTCCTCCTTGTCTATTGAGCGTGTCTACTAAGAACTGCTCCATATTTAACTCGCTCTTAGATCACACCATGGCTTGAGAATTCTTTTAATCTCTTTTCCATTTATAACTGTACTGCTTGACCTTTTTCAGCAAGGTGTCTTGTATATAAAATGTCAGTGAGAGGATTACAGACATGGGACAAAGATATAGTTTAATTAAAAAGGTCCCGGGAGATTGAAAAAGGTTACTGGCCTACATCACAAATATTTAATGCCAGATGACTATTTATGAGGTTAAAAGTTTAAAAAGAAAGTATAAAGATAAAAAAGAACATTTACTGACCATTTGTAATTGACCAACAACTAAGTTTGCAATAATAAAATTGCACTTTGGTTTAAAACTTTTGCTTAGTATGTATGACAAATGAAAACAAGTAAGCTATGAGTCATGCCAATTTTAAAGTAGAAGTTAATTCAAGTTTTTTATGAGTGAGACTATGTAGCAGAGGGCTAGAGACTTGGTTATTTTTTAATGTCAAGGTCTAAATATTTAAAAAATTTATTCACTGCTCAGAAGCCACCTATGTGAAGCTATCTATGGAGTGATTAAACCAGAATATTTTAGCAACAAGTGTTTTTCTTATCCACTTATCCTTCCATCAAAACCCATTTATTTCTACTTACATATAAGTCAAAATATTTAATCAGTGAGTTATTTTAACTGCTTACTTGATAGGAACACAGATTTCTCATAAGTGATATCCAAGTGATCAAAAGGATATTGCTTAGAAAACAAAAAACCAACAAGAAAATGCACAAACAAAAATACAGTAGCTTGACCAAAGAATGGGGCCAGCAAAAATAAATATGCACACACTGAGAAGCAAATGCACATATAAACATTTGCACACACATACTTATCAACATGCATTTGAACCTGAACTTAATAGCACAGCAAGGGTGGCCTTTATTTGACATAAGAAATTGATGGTTAAATATTAATTTGTTAATTCTCCTTAAAGGGGCCTATCCCTTAAAGAGGATATTAGAGAATGCTAGAGAGATGTAGCTTGAAGTTTTATTTAGACTTTGAAATTATGCTCTGGAATAAACAATATAAAGGTACCAAGTATAGTAAGTTAAACACTTCTCACACTAACTTTCTAGAACTCAAAATATTCCTGGCACCAAACACCCCACCTGAACAGTAAGATTAGCTTTGGACACCAGACTTCCAACTTGCGATAACAATTTGTTTCCTAAGAAGTTTTGGTGGTTTTATGTGGCTCTAAATTTCAGAAACTCAGAACTTTTATAATTAAAATATAATAACATATTTACAGTTAGATATTTTGATCTTCAAAGGCTTTGCCTATGGCAGCACTAGCCATGGCAACCACAGGGAGAAATAGTTTCAATTAGTTCAATTCATTCTATGACTGAGACATCAATAAGCCTTTCAGGGTAAGCAAGATAAGCAAATACGTTTGCTTTCTTGCTCATTTGTTAAGTAAATGAATATTTAATTTAACTGGAAGACTTTTTGCATGTCAAGTGCTAGAGATAAAATAGTGAACTAAACAAGAAAATATATATATATTCTCAGGTCTCACAGAATTAAGACTTGAGAGAAGGGAAAAGGTGACAGCTTTGTGAACTAATTACACTAATAAATATATAACTACAACCTCAAATAGGTGATATGAAATTCTCTAATGAAAGAAGCGGATCCAAAAATGGGAGATGTAGATGAGGGGTGGGCGGGAGTGGGTGGGGTAAGGAGAGTCCAGGGAGCTAGTGAGCAAGAAGGGCACAAGGATGAGATTTTTACCTGAGAATCATGGACATTCCTAAGACTTCACAGGAAAGCACACCCACACCCACAAATGTTACCAAAGACGTTTTTGCAACTTAAGAATCAGAAGTCTTCCACAGAAAATCCTCTTGCTCCTGTGAATCATCAAACCGCTGTGATGAAAAGTGAAAGATGTGGAAAAAGAGTGAGAAAGGCCCAGTGTACCTAAACGGTGTTCTCAGAAAGTAACACAGAGACTTGAAAGGAAGAAACACTCACAGCAAAACTAGCTGCAGGTGTGTCTACATTGAGAGGAAGGATATGAGGCTCTTAGGTTGAAACAGAACATGCAGTCATAGCAAGAATGGTGATTATATCCACATGAGGCAGTTACACAGGAACTGCTGAACAAAAAAAGGAAAAACATAATACGAAAGCTTTCCCAAAGAAAAGACAGATTACTTACTTAAAATATGTGATCAGAATGGGAATATCCACCACAGGGCTTGTGAAGTTACCCTCAAGACTCGCAAGAAACAAGGGAACAAATGAACTTTTATACCCAGCTAAATGATTGGTAAAGAGTGTGAAATAATGCCATTTATTCAGAGAAATTTAAAAAATTCAATTGTAAATTTTGATGAAATAAATATTAAATGACATATGTAAGTACAAAGAAAGGGTATTCTGAAGAAGAAACTAGGAAAGATTCAAGGAGTGATTTTTCTTTTAAAAGTTTTATGTATTTTGGTAAAACTAAGTAAGCTTGAATTCACCAAATGTTTTTTGAGGAGTTTAAAAGCAATAAGTATCTAAAGCACTAGACAATTATAAAATAGGGAAAATATTTGTTAGAAGTTAAGTTGGCCTGTTATTTACAGGAAGATAGATATATTATTCAATGTTAGGTTTTGTCACATTGAGAATAAATGTTAAAATAGACAAAAATTTTAAAAACTGCTCAAAATAAAAAATACATTATTTCTAAAATATGGTGAAAGACAACGTGGGAAATGCTACATACAGGAAAGCTAGTGTTTCTATGTTAATTTCAAATGAAATAATCTTTAAGGCAGAATACGATCATTTTATACCTAGCAACTGTATCTGTATTTACAGTCACAGGAAAAAGAACAAAAAATTTAAAAAACAGAAACAAACAAACAAAAACAAGGAACTACACTAAAGCAGCCACATGTTGGCCATTATAGAAGACTTGGAAAACTCTTGGGGCAGAATTTTGGGAAAGTCACTGTGTTACTAGCCATTTTTGTTTAAGTTTATGGCCAAAGTATTATGTCTAGAACAGTAGGATGTGTTTGTATTTGCCCTTTAAAACCTTCCTTTATCGTCTTACAGGATCTAGTGATAATTGTTTGCTGTGGAAAACTGAGCTGGCTTTAAAATGTGTAGCTAAAAACAAAACAAAACAAAAAAGAAGAACAAAAAAGAAAAGCCTTATAGAGACTTTCTTTTCCTGTGGAACGAGAGTCTCTATGTTTCTATGAACTAGCGCATTGACTAATTTTGTTGTTTTGGTCTCTGCCGGCCTTCTGACTGCAATTAGGAGTAGCGACCACTAGATGGCATGTTGCTTATTTGCAAAGAAAAAAAAATGTTGCAGACCTATCAAAAAAAGCAGTCATAAATCAAGTTGCTAACCTGAAAGGCGATCACAGCGACTGATACATGAAGAGCTAATACACAGACACTCTACTTTCAGTTGAATAAATATGAATTAAATATTTCTTATTTACTTATGATTAAACTGTAATAATGATAAAAGAGTTGGACCTGGAGAATGTAGGTTCTAGCATCTTTGAACCACACTGATCACAATTAAAGAAAGCCATGGGACCTCTCTGGACTTCGATAACCTTTGAAATGTAAAATTAAATAATTTCTAAGATAGTATGCCAGTACTACAAGCCCTTAACATCATTTAAGTCAAGAGGTGAAAGACAAATAGAATTAAACTTCTACAGATATTTGATGAAAACAATTTTCTCTTAAAATTTAAGTTTGGTTTATGACTTTTATAAAACTCACTTTGTTTATGTATAATCCTGATATTTGGGAAACACAACAAGTGTCACTGCTACTAGACTTGAGGCAATTCCCATTTTACCTCTTAGTATCAATTATCTCTTCAAAGTCCATCTGAAAATAACCTGGGGTGGGTGGTTAGGGAGCCTTCTTCTCTGGTTCCATGAAAGGCTGTTTCTATGAGGTTGAAATTTTAAACCGTTATCCAGGCTCAGTATACATTTATCTTTGTCTTTTTAATCCCTAGAAATTTTATTTTCACTTCATGTTGACACCGAAAAATCATATAATCCCATTGAATCTTTTTTTTAGAATTGGTAGAATTGCCCTTTTATCACTATGTTCTTCTTCTACTTCTTTTTTTTTTGAGATCTCTCTCTGTACCCCATGCTGGTCCTGAACACATCAAGTAGCCCAAGCTAGCTAGCCTTGGACTCATGGCAATCCTCCTGCCTCAGGCTCTGGAGTGCTGTGACTAGAGGCATGCACCACCAAGCCCAGCTTTATGTGGTGCTGGAGAATAAACTCAGTGCCTTGTACTTGTTTATGCAAGCTCTTTAACTACTGTGCCATTCCTCCAGCCCCCCTCCCTTATGGCTATGTATATATTAAAAGAGATAATACATGTGAAGCACTGAATACATGAGTATGTGCTGAATCATACTTTGTAGAATTCTATTTTGGGCATTTTTTTGGAGAAAGATACCCAGCAATAACATGAAATTATGATGAAACAACGATGATTTCATAATATAAATAGTTACCTATTCTTGAGTAGAACATTGTAGCTAAATGACAATCTTTCAATGTTTCAATTCATACTAATTTTTGTTGTTGGCTGCAATCAGGAAGTATGAAGTGAAAAATCAACAACACACCACGTATTTTAAGTACTGAATGCCTGGCCATGGGAAAAGAATTTCTCTGCTGACACCAAGCTGGCCAGTGCACACATCCTTCAGCTTCCTGTGCCTGCAATCTGCAGTCCAGAAGGGCATCTCCATGGTGCAGCTGTTGGGCTTATCCTCTTAAGTTCTAGAGTGTCCAGGAGCTTTGTGTGGGGCTTCTGTTTTCTGTTGCTGTTGCTCGGCTGAAGCTTTTATTCTCTGACAGCCTGTCCAGCATCAAGCTGTATTCCTTACACAGAGGATATGGGAAAAAAAAATTACAGGTTTACAGTGCCAGGTGGCAATTGACTAGAAAATGGGAAGAGGGGTTAGGATGCTTTTGTTTTGTGGTACCAGTGTTGAAATGGATGCAGCTAGGCAGAGAAGGGAGGTGAGAGAGGTCGTAGTGAGTCACTAAGGGTGGCAGCAGTAATCCTAGCAAGGTGGCACAGGACTGTAGTCCTAGAACTTTCAGAAACTAAGGCAGGAGAATGACTTGAGCCCACTGTGGGCAATTAAGCAACTTAGTGAGATCCTTCCTCAAAATCAAAAATAAAAATTGTGTGGTCATATAGCTGTAGCTTTGAATGAAGCCCTTGGGCTCTGTCTCCAGTTCCAAATTAATAAAACAAGACACACACACACACACACACACACACACAAAACAAACAAAGAAAACTGCAGGAGTTGATGTCTGAAATGAGACTCTCGATGTCTACTAAAGTAGTGATTATTGCAGCTTAAGAAGTCAGTGGAATCCTGGGATATGAGGACACTGAGACCAGAAATGCAATATCAAGAAACTCAAAGAAAGTATTGGTCACTAACTATAGCAACTGAGAGATTTCTGAGAATCCTTACAACTAAATGTAAGTGAGACAGGTGCACAGAAACTCACACATATCATCTGAAAATCAAGAAACAAGGGATAAGGGAGTGAACAAAAAAGCAGACGGTACTGAGCTAGAATATGTCTCTCAGAGAACTACTCCTTGATGCTTTGATTTGTAAGATAATTCAGTCTTTAGAAAAATACTACATTTCCCATTAGGTTGTATTGCCCATTTAAGTTCATTCCTCATGAAATTTACCAAATTTGTTTGATCGTTTGATGTCTCTGTGTGTGATATTTAGCACTAATTCACAGAGTTACTTTTCTGTATGGAGGAGTATGGAGGAAAATATTACCTTTCTATATGAATTAAAATTCAGTAGCTTGGGAAGACTACCAGGGACTGCCCCACAGGGACATAGCAGTATAAGAAGAACCTAAATGACTTTGAACAATGTAAATTTTAGAAAAATACAAACTGAAGACCAAAAATCAAATAGTTCCTCTCATGTGTTCAGCTCAAAAGCAAAAGAGACAGGATGGGGCAGAAAGCACCTGGCATTCTAGCACTTATTCTTAATCAATTAAATAATGATCATTTTGTATTCTGTGTGTAGTTTTTAATGATATAAAATGTATTGAGACCAAGCTTTATTTTTGTATGCCACATTTATGAGAAACAGACAGAATGTCCTCATGTTGTGAGTTTTTGCTTAGTCTGGGAATACAGCGAAAAACTAATTAGAAGAGATGAATTATATAACTTATTATATAATTCTATAGATGCTTAAAAGAGCTATGGGAAAGGGCAGAGTAAGACTGTCAACTTTTGTGGAGGGGGTGGGGAAGTTTATCATTTCCACTAGGAAGGACGAAGCAGGCCCCTTGAAAACAAACAAACAAACAAAAAAAATCTAGGCAAGTGTTGAAGAGCATGAGGCTACAGGCTCTGAAAATCTAGGCAAATTGTGTTGGGTAGCGGGAATGGGAAAGGCAGAAGCAGGATTAGTCAGTGTGTGCACAGACTAAGGAGGGCCTTGTGGCTTGGCTAGACTGTAGAAAGAGATGGGGAGAAAAAGACAAAATCACAGGGAAACGAGCCTAAGGTAACTACAGGGCACTTGGAATGCCGTGGGCATATCGTGAGCAATCAGGGATTCCAGAGCAGAGCAAACACTAAGACATGTGAACCTTGTAGTGTTTTCAGTCGTAAATATCTTTGACCTGAGTGCAACCTTCATCCTGCTCCGTGACTGACCGCAGGGCGGCAAATGTGTGTCAAGTCTGGAAGATTCAGGCGGGGGAGGAGCAGATGTGATTTCTCTTTTAGGACTTCCATTAATCAAAGTCCTTTCGACAAAGGAACAGATTTCCATGGTAATGGAGAACCTTCCAATTCGGTGCTCTTCCAGTAGAAATTTTAAGCTACCTGAGAAAGAACTACAGAACTAAAGCATAAGACAGGTGTTTGAATATGCTGCTACTAAGAGTTCTTGCAAGTCTAAATTCCATAATAGCATAATTGTTGCATTAGATGTAACTGGAAATCATCTTTATATAAAGTTGGTTGTTTCTATTTACTGTTAAAAATTGCTAGAAAAGATAGCATATACGACATAAAATTTACCACACTGTTTTAAATGACAGTTTATCCACTTAAAAATGTTTTCACCCTATACTGAAATTCTGAGCTCACTAAATAATAAGACTCCACTCTCCCTTTATCCAGCCTTGGGTGACCAGTTTTCGACCTCATGTCCTCAGAAGTCTGACTATTCTTGGTAGCTTATAAGAGGACAGTCTTACAATATCTGACATTTGTAACTCACACATTTCACTTGCCACAATGTCTGCAATAGTCACACAAGGTTTATCATGTATCAGTGCTTCATTATCTTATAAGCTTTTGTAATATGCCATTGCTGATATATTAGTCAGAATCTCCCAGAAAAACAATCTCCACGTAAGATTACTTATTATAAAAAATTGGCTTGGGATGATCCACATTTCCAGGTCCCTGTTCTGACGAGCAGAAAGTTTACCCTTCTTTCCTCTTCTAGCCTTTTTTCCCTTCTATAATTTTCCCAATGTGAAAAAAAAGAAGAAATTGGCTTATATTTATATGGAGACTAGGAAGTACAAAAACCACAAGGAGTGCTGACGGGCTCAAAACTCAGGACAGCTAATGGCCAGTCCACAGGCCAGGAGATTGGAGAGCCCCGGGAGCTCGTGGTGCATATGAAGTTTGAGAGTGGCTGCCAGGAGAGCCCTTTCTTGCTCAGGGAAATCCGTCTCCCTATGCTACTCAAGCCTTTAATTGAATGAGGTCTACGCATATTATTGGGGCAATGTGGCTACTCAAACTTCAGCAATGTAAGGGAGATCTCATCCAACCAAGCTGTTCAGGTTGAAATATAAAACTACAGATATGCTGCATTTTGTGTATTCATTCGTTTTCCAGAAACTTTTGGGCTGCCTGTCTTTTGCCTATTAGAAATAAAGCTATTATGCACAAATAATTTGTGTGAGTCTCTACTTTCAATTATGTTGTATATCAACTCAGAAGAGTATTTATTGGATCATACTGAGATTCTCTTTTAACTTTTTGAAAAACTACCTCATTATTTCCCACAGCATCCAAACTAATTTTAAATTTTCATCAACAGTGCATAGAAGTTCCAATTTCTCCACAAAAAACCCCACTTGTTTACTCATAGCTATTATGACAAATTGAATTCTTATTTATTGTGGTTTTGGATTCCATTTTCTTACTGATCAGTGATGTTGGGCATCTTTAACGTGCTCACTGGCTATTTGTATTTTTTAATGACTACTCTTTCACCATTTAAAATTTTTTGTTGTTGCTGACAATTTGTAAGAATTTTTATAAAGCATATACATTAATACAAGATGTAATATTTATTTATTTATAAAAATTATCTCCTATTTTGTGTGTTGCCTTTTTCCTCCCACATTTTCACTTATTAATTACCTTTGTTGTGTTTCCTTAAATTTTTCCCTTTTTTATTAATATATATATATATATATATATATATATATATATATATATATATATACACACATAGTGTTTACAAGAAACTTGAGTGTTTTGTGCACAAATGTACCATATCAACTTTATAATCCCTTCCCGTTTTGGTCCTCCCCATCCTCCCTAACTCCCAATATTGCACACATTTGGTTCTACAAAATGCCTGTATTATGGGTTTCTGAAATCAGAATGTGAGTAGATAATTTATGAAAGTAAAATTTTTTTAAGATTTTGAAAGTTAAAAAATCTGGAATAACTAAGTATACCACTAGATCTATTACTTGTGTCTTGTCTTTTTGCTTTTAGAGGCATATTTTTTAAGTTGGTGAAGTTCAATTTATCTGTTTTTTTTTTCTGTTATCCTGTACTTTTGATATTATATTTGAGAAATCTTTGCTGGGCCCAATATCATGAAGCTTTTCCCCATTTTCTTATAATAATTTTATAGTTTTCAGCTCTACATTTAAGTCTTTGACTCACTTTTAGTTCATTTTTCTAATGTGTAAGTTAAGGGTTCAACTTCATCCTTCTGCATGTAATGTCCAGTTTTACTAGTACTACTTTTGAAAATACTGTCCTTTCCCTGGATTTGTTTATAGGAAATAGAAAACAATGAAGTAAAACAGCCTGAACTTAGTTAAATCACAGCAATTTTCAACTGATAAAATATCCAACTTCTTTGTTACATTATAAAACTTACTGTCAAGTAGTTTTTTATGTAAGAACAATCATACATATAAATGTATGTATGCATGTATAGATATAATTTAAACTAGCGTCGATTTCATACTGAATGCCATACTTAAATTCTGTATTTTCTACAAAATCTATTAAGAATAGGAAAAAATAGCACAAATCCATAAGGATTACTCTATTCTTATTTCTTATTTTATCTTTTTTAGTTGGCAACCTATTTCTTAGCCCAAAGTTCTTGGCCTACGAGATATTGGATTTCTGGTCTGAAATACAAAAGAAAAACACAAAGTAACTTCTCTTGTTGCATCAAGCTCCTACAGAGAAATAAAAGGTAAATTGCAACCCAAGGTAATTGTGTTTTCT
This sequence comes from Ctenodactylus gundi, assembly GCA_004027205.1. Taxonomy (NCBI): domain Eukaryota; kingdom Metazoa; phylum Chordata; class Mammalia; order Rodentia; family Ctenodactylidae; genus Ctenodactylus; species Ctenodactylus gundi. Next base: position 125,011 of record PVKB01003410.1, on the reverse strand, counting down.
TTTCACAAATTTTGTCCCATGAAGTTTATCTTGAGTTTATTTTATGAGACTCATGTTTGGGAAATTCACAGTTCCTTAAGTCAAGAGAGATCTTGCAGTCATTTAGTCTGTTTAAATTAGTTTTTTGCTGGTTTCATCGACTTTATTGGGCCAACTTCAATCAATAGGCCAATGAAATATTTTAATAGTTTATTTTTATAACTTAACATTTATGTGTTTGCTTTAAAATCATTATGTTGTACAGCTGTCATGTGATGCGCAATTTGCACAGTGCAGAGGACAAAAACTTTGTGCAAGTGAACGTGTAGGAATCGAATTGAAAAAATAAATACATATTCTTCAACCAGAAAAATTTCATATATATTGAAACTAAAAGAAAAAATAATGTGTTCAGAGTTTTATTTAATAATTATGGGTGTGGAAAATTTGGAAATCATTTTTATGACCAACAGAGAGATGCATAGTTATTTAAAGGTAAACTGTTGGTATGACTGCTCATTCGCGCTCAATAATTTTATTTTGAATAAAATAATAACTTAGAGATTTTTAAAATTGTGATTTTTCTGGAGTGCTATTGTCATGAATCACACGTTCTTGAAGCACAGATTTCCTCAGAAAGGATAAGATCTTTTCTATAATGACAATGCACGTGCTATGATCCGTTCTTTCCTGCAGAGGGCAGTGCAGTACAAACTCAGAGGTCAAGTGCACTCTGGCAAAATCCTACGGTAATTTATTTCATTCTAATGATAGAGACAACATAGCAAAATGCCTACAGTTCCCTAAAATGCCAGACACCTCGAATGAAAGATAAAAAGTATCACCAGCCATCCGTTTATTCTGGCCAAGTGTCAAGATCAAATCAACTCACACAAAACATCTTTTTAAAAATGTAAACGTTAAATTGCTATGACAAATAGTGAATTAGTATATCGTAAATACGAAATGTTTATTATGCTATATCTTGAAAAGAAAAATATTGAAATGTGTTAGTCCAATTTTCCCTGAATTTATGAAAATCCTATAAACTAATGATAATTCACAATTCTAAGAGAGATCTACTCTGATAGTAACAACATTTTGAAAACCTCAGGCAAGTTTCAGATATTCTTTGAAAGAGGATTTCTCCATGCTTTGCTTCTAGCTTTAGGCTTAATCTGTGAAGAACTTTAGCTGTGATGTAATCAAAAGACAAGAAACCATAGTGATAAATATTTATTAAAGGACTTTGAACTCGAATCTCGTACATTTCTGATTTGTTTAGAAAGTTACAGGAAATGTACAAAAGGCACGCATTAAAAAATAACATAATCACAGAGTTACCCAAATTCAGAATGTGAGAAATCTTATAGGACAAATTATTTAGTTTGATGATATATATGACAATAATAACAACGGAGGCATTGTTTTTAGTTAAACTGTGGATTATTATTCATGTAGCATGAACTTGTTGGTCTTAGTCAATTTCTCATTGCTAGAACATAGTTTGCAACATCCACAACTTAAGTGAGAAAAGGTTTCTTTTAACTCACCTTTTTAGAAGGCCTCACTCTGCATGGACAGCTGGCAGTGAAAGAAGAGTTTGCTAAAGGGGCTAGAAGGAGAAAAGCTATCCATCCCATGGCAGCCATAAAACAGAGGAAGAGAGGAAGAGAAAGTCAAAGCTACTGAGGAAGTCATCTCCTTCCGGGTCATGCCCTGATGATTTGACCCCTTCCGAACTGGACATATCTCTGAGCAGCGCAGGAAATCAATGGGATAGATACTCCACTGATATAATTAACCCCTCATGAGCCAACCCACGAGGCTTTGGGGAACATTCTAGACTAAGCAATAATGGCAGCTAGTACAGAATATCAATTAGCCTTGGGAAAAAGGGGGTCAAATATAAATATAGATAGATAGATAGATAGATAGATAGATATAGATATAGATATAGATATATAGATATAGATATAGATAGATAGATATAGATCACGATGGAGCATTGAACATTATCTTAAGTGAAATGAGACAATCTCAGAAAGACTACATGATTCCAATTACCGAGGGTACTATAAAGAAACACAGTGCTTACTGAGGGCTAGGACGATTAGAAATGGGTAGTTTCTATTCAAGAGGTATGAAATTTCAGTTATACAAGATCAATTCTACAGAGCTCTGTATACATTGTGTCTATAGTTAGCATTATTGAATCACATATCTGAACTTTGGTAAATAATATTTGTAATTTTGATTTTACAAAGAAACAGTCACATGAGGCAAGAGCAATTTCTGTTTGGCTTGAATTTTTATTCAAATCAACTAACTGAAGAAAAAAATTTTGAGATGACCAGGGATGATTTTTTAAAGGTTGATTATTATGTAATTATTTTTTAGTTTAGCTAAATGTGGTAATGGTATTGTGGCTCTTTGTTTAAAACTTCATCTGATAGAGATATGAGTGAAATATTTATGGATTAAAGAAAGTATGGTAAATTTGATTTTCAATATTTCACTAATAAACAGAGAAATGAGAGATAAAACAAAAATGTCTATCATTTTTGAAGATGAGTGATGGGAACATGTGTTTACTATAATCATCTCTATTTTTAATGTTTTAAAATTTCCATAAGAAGGATTAAGACAAATTATATTTAAAGGCCTCTTTTTAGCAGCATCTGTTGAAACCTTACAAAATGAATTATGAGAATGAAATTAGTCTAATGAAATGTTTTAAATATATCATATTATTCCTAATATCAGGTAAATTTAATAATGTGAAGGTGCAAAGTAATTTAAATACTAAAGTAGACTTGTCTTGGCCCACAAGTCAACACAAATAACCAAAAAACACCAAGACACATGGAAAGTAAAGGGATAATCTCTTTACACAAAACGTGTTTTGAGAACCATGATGAGAGTCTCTTGAGTGCCAAGTTAGACACCCTTGTTGACACTGCCTGTCTGCACTTCTCTGGGAGCGTAAAGCCATCTGCCTGGATCCCAGGTGTTTATGTGGCTGTTCCTCCCAAAGGAAGCATGTGGACATTTCTACCCAGGCATGAGGGTCCAGCTATGCACCTGCTGTAAGTGACCCCCAGTTATTTGCCCTCTGCAGCTAATATATACTTTTTAGCTCCTACCAGCTTGAAACTCAGAAAATTCAACTGTCCATTTACTGTGTGGTAGACAGAGTTCCCTGGAAAATATTTTCTCTTTTGCATCCCAAGTCCAATTCTAATGTTTTTGCCAATTCAGAACTGACAGTAAAAAATGTCGTTTTGCATATTTTTTCATAAATAGTCTCACCAGGTTGTGTAATGTGTTTACTGCATCGGCAGTTTCCTTACATAAGCTGAACTTCAAAGGATTGAAACTGATTATAGCTGTGCAAGATTATATTGGTGTTTCTGTTGTTATTATTGCTATTTGTTTTATAGCTTTGGGGTGGGATGATCAGTAACACATTTCACAAGATACTGTTTTCATAGAAAGAGATTTCCCTTTAATGTCTTTGACATTTCTGTTCCCTAATATCTAATTCATAATATCCATAATAGTGTCTCATCACTACATTTTAAAAATCTCCTTAAAATGTAAAAGAGAACAAAATATCTGGGCCTTAACTTTACACAATCCACACCCTTCCCCACCTCTTTCTGATCATTCACTAATTCACAGAAAAACTGAATAAGAGTTAAATCACTTTGAATTGAAATTTATCTATTTAAAAATAATTCTAATATATTTAACAACTGCTTTAACGATGTCTCATGCTACTCTCTTCTTTGATTACTTCATTTGAAAGCTTTGCCTTTTTCAGCTTTTTCCCCCAAGTTATTAAAACGGTAAAGGAAGTAACAAAAATAATTTCAACTTTAATAGGAGATCATGCTGGTTCCAAAACATACTATAGTTCTTACTTAGGCAAGAAAGAAAATGAAAGTGGCCCTAATTCCTTGATTCTAGCAGGATAGATACCTCTTCTATTCCTGTTCCCATTTCCTGCCTCATTAAATTCAAGTAGAATTTACCTTCCTGATGTCAGTTCAAACCATCCATTTCCCTAAAACAGATCAGGAAAAATGTCACTTGTGACATGGTTATCTGGAAAACCCCTAATTGCATTTCATGTTGTGCAATGCATATCACTGTGGCCTCTAATCCTATGCAAATAAAAAGAAACCACATGCATGTAAAAGAACCAAAGTGAAACAAAACAAAAGTAGATACTATACATTTTTCTTTCTGTTTTTAAAATAATGGCCATTAACTTTTCTAAAAATCTCCTGGAGATGTTTCAACGTCTTCAAATAGTGCCTTAATTATCTGACATTATAAACTTAGGTCATTCATGCAATCATGTATACACAACGAAAAACACAGTTTTATTAACCATCAGGTTCACAGGGAACTTATAAAATTACATTGTTTTCTGTCCTTACTCAAATTATGTAGATTGAAAAGGTAATCAAGGGAAACTTGTTTCCCACTAAGATACAGAAAGGATAATCATTAATCATCCCTTTGAAATAGCTAATTGGCATCTTGGAATCTTTCCAATTTGATTTCCTAATTTGCATAGGATAACATGAAAAGGAAGAGTGTGGGTTCAGAAGATAAAAGACATTTATGGATAGACAAGAAAGGTTAATGTTAACCCTCTCATTAAAAAGAGATCATCAAGACAACGGCATAGCCTTGGTAATGTTGGTGTTTTTCCTCCAGTTAACTATGACAGTATTCTACACATTGGTTGTCTTTGAGGAGTCTGAGTTAGAACATACAGATCAAAGTTTCTGTGTTTGGATCCACCCACTTAAACTGGGTCCAGAGTTCCAGTTTTGCTTATTTCAATGAAGTTTGCTTGTTTCCGATTTCCTAAGGTTCACTTTTCCTGTACTTTGTTTCCCCTTCTTTTCATGCATGTTTATAACAACGATCGCCCATGGCTCCCAAGTACTTTTTGAATTGCTCAAGAAATAATACCAAGAATGAACACACAGGATTATATCAAATCAAAGCGCTCTGCACAGCAAAAGGAATGATCAACAGAGTAGAAAGAAAACCAGAGATGGGAGAACAGAGTGGGGGGGGGGGGGGGAGTGCTAATTACCACTCAGATGAGTAATATCTGAGTACATAAGAACTTAAAAAATGAACTACCTAAAATAAGACCCAATCAAAACAATAAGCAATTGAAATGAATGGATATTTTACAAAAGAAGTCCAAAAAATGACCAATAAATATGTGAAAAAATGTTCACCATCGTTGGCAGTAAAAGAAACGAAATCAAAACAACACTGAGATTCTATCAACTCCAGTAAGAGTGGTCTATCCTCAGGATACACACAGCAAAAGTAAAAACGTTGTGGGGGAGGAAGGAACACTTCTGCACTGTTGCTTGAACTGGAAACCAGCACAATCATATCAAAATCTGTAGAGATGTCTCAAAAAAACTAAAAATTGAAATTCATTTGACCAGGCTTTATCTCTACTATTGTATCAAAAGAGTTAAAGATATGATATCACATTGATATTCCCTTACCCATGCTTATCGTAGCACGTCTCATAATAATTAAATTCTGAAAGTGGCCTGTCAGACCTTCAACAGATAAATGGTAAAAGAAAACATCAAGGTTTTGGTATTCATGTACACAGGAGTGCTACTGTATTATAAAAGAAATTTAGGAAAATTGATGTATTTTAAAACTGTAATAATAATAACAAAATACACCAAACATAGATTAATTATTACCTGGTTCTTTTTATGTGAGAGACCAAAATATGAAATATTTAAAGAGGAAAATATAAACGACAAGCAGCAGGGAGGGAGACTGTGGAGATGGGAGGGAGATTTGGAGGTCGATTAAATGGGAAAGCCTGGAAGGGAAGAACAATAAAAATTATTAAAAGGCTATATGTATGTGTGTCTGTGTGTGTGTGTGTGTGTGTGTGTGTGTGTGTGTAGAGAGAGAGAGAGAGAGAATTAAAAATGGCTTATATCCATTGAGTAAAATTCCATATGAATTTTCAGATTTTTAAAATTCTGTAATACAACATGTGAATGGAATTTAGACATAAATTTTATTTAACTTAGAAATTACTTTGGGTAGAATTACATATCAATAACGCTAATTCTTCCAATTGATACGCACAGGATATATTTTTATCTAGCACATGTGCTTCGGTTTCTTTTATTATGACTTAATATTTTTCAACGTATAGATTTTTCGCTTCCTTGGTTGAACTTAATCCTATTTTTATTTTTTAATTACATTAAATGAAATTAGCTAATAGATTGATTGATTTTTTGAGACAGGATCTCTCTCTGTGGTCCAGGCTGGTCCTGAACTCATCATGGAGTCATGGTAATCCTCTTGACTCAGCTTCCCCAGAGCTTGAATTACAGAAGAATACCACCACACCTGGGACTTCTGGCTTCTTACCTAACCATTTTAATCACAGGGTTATGCTCCCAGCTCTTGAAATGTTTTTAGAGAAGAGATTTTTTTCCCAAATTATTCTTTTAGTTAACATTTGCAATGCAAAATAATTACATTCTGGTCGTTCCACTTGGTGCGTATGCTATGGTATCTTGATCAGCTCGGCTTCCTTTCTCCTTTCTACAGTCCAGTCTCATTCCTCCCTTTCCTCCATCCCCCTCCCCTCCCCACAGCTTGCCTGCTTTCTATCTCAACCCTTTTATTTTGCTTTTTACTTGCTTAAACTTCGGGTTTTCTATATTCGAGAAGAGAAACCATTCAACATTTAATCTTGTGTGTGATTTATTTTGATAAGGTCTCAAGGTGCATCTACTTCCCAGGAAATAACTCAAGTTTATTTTTTTTATGGCTGAGTAGTCCTTGACGCGCGCGTGCGCGCGCGCGTGTGTGTGTGTGTGTGTGTGTCTGTGTGTGTGTGTGTGTCTGTGTGTGTGTGTGTGTGTGTGTGTTTCTTTCTCCATTCATCTGTTGATGGACTGTTTCCAGTACTTGTTATTATGAGTTAGTGTTATAAACATAAATATGTTCATATTATTATAAGATGTCATTAACTCTTAAAAAATCTAGATGTTTTCTCTTTTTCTTTTCAAAATCATTTCTAATTTTCACATGGTATGATTAAAAATAGATTTGTACATTTTTTTAAAAAACTGGTATTTAGAATTGATATATTCCTTTATTTGAATCATATATTGTGTTTCAACAAAGTTTTTAAAAATTAAAAGAAAATGGGACTAAGTTTTCCAAAGGCGTTAAAATCATCATAGAAGAGGCACAGACATACCCATATTCAGAGGAGCATAATTCACAACAGCTCAATGGTAGAACTTGCCAAAGAGCCTATCATGTGCATACTATCATCTAGATATCTTTTTATTCTCTGTAGATATCTGTAGAATATAAGAATTAAATCAGTGTTTTGCAGGTCAAATTTAACAGCTACCTTTTGAAGGAATGTTCTCATTTACCTTACAAAAATGCCTTCGGTCTGCATACCTTATGCTATTTATAAAGAGGTCAACCAGATAACAATTTTGAGGTATTTGCCATGGTCATAGCTTGAGTAGCTTGAGTGGTCTTGGTAGTTATTTAAGATGACAAGTTGGACAAATGTAGCACAGCAATATTTTGCACACCATAAGGCACTTGTTAGAGGAATGTGTGTTCTCAGAGTGTTTTAGCTGGATTGTAAAGCGCATCATCATAGGAACTGTGTTCATGGTGTGCACTCCAGTTTCTGGTTCTAAATTAAAAAAAATATATACCATAACATGATATTTGCATATATTTGAATGTTTCGCATGATTTAACAGTTAAGTGGTAGGCTAAACTGAGTTTTTGAAAAAGTTTTCTGCCGTCATTTTTCCATTTAAATTTAAGTGTAAGGATAATTTGAATTAAGCTTTGCATATTGTTAATCATCTCATCCTATGCTAATTGTTACATTAGCCAATGTTCTCATTAGAGTCTTCTCGATCTTTATCTCTGAAGGACAATATCACAACGAAGGTGAAGGACAAATGAGTACTGAAGAGATGGAATTAATAATTTGTAATTAAATGTGACAAGCTGACATTTAATTCTTTATGATGAACTTTTGGGGGATGAATGACAGCTCTCGTCTCAGAAATATGTAAATACATCCACATATATGTGTATCAGTAAGTGCAGTGTAAACTCTCGAGTGAATACAAGTGTAACTAGCAAATCGCTAAATTCTACAACCTTGAAAAAGGATGTCGTCTTCTTCTCTATGGAGATTAAAACTCAAATCCCCACACTGCGATTGTAAGATTTCATGCTCTTTGTTAAATGCTGTATTTTAATTACCAGGGATGCATATTTGTATTTTAACAATATTTGGAAAGAATGTGGTCTACAGAGAAAGGAATCTTACAGGCACTGTCGGCCAGGCAGCAGTTACGAAATATCTTTGTTATCATGTCTAAGACTTTGGAACCCATGTCAGGCTGTAAATCTAGTCCATGTCATCATCTTTGTTTTCTAGACATTTGAATGTAAGAATTATTGGGAAAGAACATGAGATATGTTTGTTGTATGAAGACCACCTTTTTTTGAGACAAGGTATTGCTCTTTAGTCAAGGCTGGTCTGACAATGTGCTTGGTTAATTTCTATTTGGTTCTGGGGAATTGAGCTATGCAATTGACCCTGAAAACCTTCTCTTAGGGTCATGCCAAGATTTCTCAAAAGCACGAGCTACAAAACTAGTATCAGTGGCATTGAGGAAAAACCCAACCAAAACAAAGGAACCTCGGAAGACAGGCTGCAGCCACCATGCTGTTGGAGAGAAAAACAAGATATTAATGAGTGAGTCAAAAACGTAACTTAGAAAAGTAAGGTTGACAGAAAGAAGCTTTAGACTTGTCACACTGTCTTAGTTGCAATGTGTCCTATCCAAATTTTACTTGTTGGAAAATAGTGGCCGAAGTGATAATTTTAAGAATTTTTGGCTCTTAAGAGGTAATTAGGCAGTGAAGACTCCTCTACAAAGGGAATGAGAGATTTTATAAAAGAGCTTCTCAGGACACTTCATTTATTTACTCTTTCACCTTCTACCACATGAGAATACCCCAGTTTTCCTCCCCAGAGGAGCAGCCCTCATAAAATAATCCAGTCTGAAAGTACTTTGTCCATGGAGCAGCACAGGAGAAAACTAAGACACTTGTCTGATTCAGTTGCTTGTATTTTCGCTTTTATGTGGGCTCAGCACTCAATATTCATGGGGTTTCCATTCATGGATTCAATTAAATAACAATCAAAAATATTTCATTCACTAAAAATTGTACAGAACTATAGTTCTCACTTCAGCATCAATATCAAATTTCCATATTTATTCATTAGCTTTCAATCAAGTCCACTTTGTAATTAAGGCACTGTGTAGAAACTATACTGCATGTAATATATTTGCTTGCAATTTAGTAGAAACAAGAAAATTTTCTATAAAATCAGCAAGTGTGAAACTTGGATGGTTAATTTCTATTTTGTATTTCTTTTTATATAAGTACTGTGAATAGTAGGTGACTTTGGTTTTAGGCACATCAGCCTGTCAGACCTTTCACTATTTTTCTGTAAAATCAGAAAAAAAAATTTGCCTATCTCTTACACTCCATACGAGAATACATAAGGTATCTCATAATAAACACCTTGTATTTACTGTTACTTTGAATGATCATAGGAAATTTTTTGTTTTTCAATATTGCAACCTTAACTTCTCTGGAGGAAACATGTTTAATGCCTTAGAAAATGTTTCTCCAGAGTTAGCACCAAGTAAAAAACAAAATACTTCTTAAATTCAGTCTCAAAAAGAGCACTGAATATAGTATGATTAAAACGTGCACATTAAGTTTTATTATTTCAAAAACTGATACTTCAAAAAGTCATTGTTTCTCGGTTCATCATCTTAAGTTTAGCATTAATCTAATCCGAGGACTTAACTTCTGTGTTGACTCACTGTGTTAAATTTCAGCTAATTTCTATTTCATAAAATGGAGTCTTAAATAATTCAAATTTCTTATTGATAGTTTCAGTGTGCCCTGATTACAATGTGAAAAATATTTCTTACGTGAATGCTAATTTTATTTTATAAAAATCATTTTTATATGAGGATCCACATGGATCATAAATAATAGATTATTCCCCAATTAAGGTACAAATCTGAAAGACAATGGCTCATATATCAGTACCAATGTTTTGAGACAGAATTTTAAGGAGGTGGTATCATATAATAATTTAAGCTCTATAATATATTATAGTCTTATTAAAAGTAACTCAGGGTCAAAAATCATGTATGTATTGTTTCTTAAAAGTGATAGCAGTAATAAATTTCTGTGTGTGCCCTTTATGAGTAAAGCACATAAATTATGTAAGTAAAACAACAATTCACATGTCAGAAATCTCATTAACCTGTTTATGACTGTCTTCTCTGTGTTGTTAGCACAAATATGCTCTCATTTTTAAAAACATTTGACAAAATTTAATAGTATGGAACACTTACATATTTTTAGCCAACTAATTTTGGCCCCTAACAATATCTAACATCCTTCACATATGTGTGAAATACCTTTTCATATCGCACACTTACAACATGAGGTTGAACCTGGTATCTCCCCCTTTCTCTCGCAGTTGTTTTTGTTTTAAATAGTCTTGTTTTTGTTTTGTATTTTATTTGGCCCACTTTTTAGCTTGATATTAATATTAATCTTGTACCCAAATGTTTTAGTAAATAAACACTTAAAGCTTTTAATACAAAATACTTTAACCATTCAGCAAAAAACTAATTAAAGATGTTACCAAATAAACAACCATCAGGTGTTGGAAGACTGGGCAAACAGGAGTAGTTTCTAGTTAATGGCAACGTTTGATATTTTTGTGGAAAATACTCAATGATGTCCAATAAATCTAAATTTGAAATTAGTTTCTAATAAAGCTTAAGTCAGATAGTAAGTCTTTACCGTGTAACTATTGTTGGAGTAAAAACCAAATTTTAAAGAAAAGAAAACTGAGATAAGAGACAAAGAATACATATTTTTAATCTTACTATAATTTCTTAATATTTAAAACAGAATTAGCAAAGTGCTTTTGAATTATTTCTTTTCTTTCAAGAATTCTGACCATGAATATTTTCAAATTAATTGTCTAAGAGTAACTTTCATCTTACAGACCTTTACACACTTGATTTGGCCAGATGTGTTGCTTCCTATCTGTCATACCAGTGTTCTGGAAAGCTGAAGGAGGAAGATTCCAAGTTCAATCCTAGCCTTGGAGGCTTGACAACTTAGAAGAAACCTAAATAAAATGTTTAAATGACTGGAGAAGCAATTCAGTATAAGACATTGATTTGATCCTTAAAACCAAGCATATATACTCTAGTAGTACACTCTCACAAAATTTCAAAAATGTATGTATAACTAAGTTAATAAAATATTCTAAGAAAATTTTGAGCATTGTATTTATAGTATCACATGTTTTAATGACAAAGTGACCCATATATATTGTCATTGGGAATAATGGAAAATAGCATTTATATTGGTTGAACATTTATATCAGACTATTATCAACAGATCCTACTTCTTAATTGAGTTCAAAAGCAAATGAGAAGTCAGTTTAACAATGTTAAATTTATTTGTTGTAGAACATACAATTTATAGTAAAAAAGAAATACCATGGAAGGGAGATAATAATGGGAAGAAAAATGGCAAAACCATCAAATCTAAAAGGAGACGTTACAACAGCTGTAGCTGAAATTCAATCATGAAATACAATTTTGAAGACTTATGCTACAACAAGTTGTAGAATTTGAAAAATTGGATACATTTCTAGATATACACCAGATAACAAAATTGAAACAGGAAGACATAAAAGCCATGAATAGTCCAAAAACAAGCATGGAAATTGAGGAAATGGGATCTTTTCCTATAAATAAAGTCTAGAACTGGATAGATTCATAGCAGAATTTTATCCCTTTACACCAGTACTTCAGATAAAAGCTAACACCAATACTTCTTAAACTGTGTCATGAAATTGAAAGAGAAGGAACATTACCAAACTCATTTCTGGAAGCACACCACATAGATAAAAGCAAGAACAAAAATCACATGACCATCTCAATAGATGCAGAAAAGGCCTTTGACAAAATCCAATACTCACTCAATATTTTTTAAAAATAGAAAATAAGTATAGAAGAAACTTACCTCAAACTGATAGAAGCCATCTATGCAAAATGTACTGTCAACATTACGCTAAATGAGAAAAACTGAAAGAACTTCCCCTCAAATCAGAAACATGAAAAGGCTATCAACTATCACCACTCCTATTCAATACTTCAAACTCCAGCTGGAGCAATGAATCACAATTAAGGGAATGAAATAAAGAGAATAAATATCAAAAAGGAGGAATTCAAGCTGTCCTAATTTGCATATGATGTGATTCTCTACATAGAAGACCTCAAATACTACATCAAGAAACTCTTAGAATGAATTAAAAAAATTGAGCCAAGTCACAGAATATAAAACTAATACAACAACTCAATAGCATTTCTTTACACTAACAACGAACTTACTGAGAAAAAGCTGAAAAGAATAATTCCATTCTCAATAGTGCCTCAAAATTTTATGAACACAGGAATAAAGTTAACCAAGGAAGTGAAGGACCTCCACAACGAAAACCACATTATTCACAAGAAAGAAATTGAGAACGACATTAGAAAATAAAAAGACATTCCTGCTCCTGGATAGGTACAATTAATATTGTGAAAATGGCTGTACTGTCCAAACTGATGTACAGATTCAATGTAATTTTTATTAAAATACCAACATTTTTCACAGAACTTGAGGGAAAAAAATCCTAAAATTTATATAGAAAAAAAAAGAGACATAGAATGACCAAAGCAATACTGAGCAATACGACAAAGACATGTGACACTACGATTCTTCGAAATAAAGTTATATTATAAAGCAAAAGTCAAAAAATATGATTTGGTCACAAAAAGAGACAAGTTGACTAATGGAACTGGACAGAGGATCCAGAGACAACCTCAGGTACCCTCTGCTATCTGATCTTTGACAAAAGGGCCAAAAACATACACTGGAGAAAGGATAAGCATCTTCAATAAATGGTCCTGTGAGAACCGGTTATCCACATGCCGAATGAACTTAGACCCACGCCTATTGTCGCGTACTAAAATTACATCAAAGTGAACCAAAGACCTAGCTATTAAAAGGAAAGACTGGACCTTCTGGAGGACAAAATAGGTAAAATTCTTGAAGATGTGGATAAGGGCAAAGATATTCTCTATAGGACACCTGATGCAAAAGAAAAGGTGATCAGAGTCAGCAAATTGAATTAAATTGATAAAATATTGACTTTAGCAGTAAACGTTAATAAGCAAGTAAGACTGAAAATTAGGAAAACTTGCACTCAACAAGATATTAGATTTTGCTATTTTCAGAACCTTCTAAAATATATTGTGGAATACTTATCGATTTAATTTAATATATTCTACTACACTCATTTATGCCACAATCATTAAATTCCATCAGTCTACATTTCAATGACTTTCTCTTAACACCACCATATTTTCCCCATTTTATTAATATGTATAAGAGCAAAATTTAAGGTTTACAATGAAGTTGAACATTTTGTGCACCTACGTATCTTGTCAAGGTGACAAGGACTTTCCCACTCTCCTTTTGTTCCTCCCCCCCGTTTCACTTTGTTTTTTAAGTTCCATAAGAGCTGTGATCTGGGACTCTCATATCAGAGAGATAATTCGATGTTTTGCCTTCTGCTTCTGACTCACTTCACTAAGCATGATGTTCTCAAGTTTCTTCCATTTGCCTGCAAAAGCCTCCACGCTGTTGGACTTCATAGATGCATAGTATTCCATTGTGTATAAATACCACAGTTTGTGTATCCACTGGTCTGTTGATGGGTATTTTGGTGACTTCCATATTTTAGCCATTGTTAGTTGTGCTGCTATGAACATGGGTATACATATATCTCTGTTGTATGTGTCTCTTTTGGATATACTCCCAGGAGGGGTGTCGCTGGATCGAAGGGGACATTTATTTCTAGTCTTTTGAGAGCTCTCCATACTGCTTCCCAGAGTGGTTGTACAAATTTACATTCCCACCAGCAGTGCAGGAGGGTTCCTTTCTCCCCACAGCCTCACCAGCACTGATTACTATTTGACTTGTTGATATAGGCCATTCTCTCTGGAGTGAGATGGTATCTTAGCATTGTTTTGATTTGCATTTCTCTTATGGCTAGAGATGTTGAACATCTCTTCATGTATCTATTGGCCACTTGTACTTCTTCGTGAGTGAACTGCCTCTTTATTTCATTTGCCCACTTTTCGATAGGATCCTTTATTTTGATTGGCTTACTTTTCTTCAGCTCCCTGTATATTCTAGTTATGAGCTTCCTATCTGAGATGTTGGTGGTGAATATTTTTTCCCAGTCTGATGGTTCTCTTTTTACATTGTTGATAGTTTCCTTTGCTGTGCAGAAGCTTTTTAATTAGACAAGATTCCATTTGTTAATAATGGGGATAATTTCTTTTGCCCTTGATGTCTTGTCAAGGAAGTCTTTGCCTACCCCTATGTCTTTTAGATATTTAGATATTTTAGATAGTATAGTCATTTTGACCATATTTATTTTGCCTATCCAAGAGCAGAAGATGCCTTTCCATTTTCTAATGTCTCCTATAACTTCTTTCTTCAACGTAATGTAGTTCTCTTTTCGAGCCCAACCTGGGCCTGACCTCAATGTGTAGTTCACACTGGCCTAAAACTCATGGTAATGCTACCACCACACCCTCCCAAGTGCTGTGTTTACAGGAGTGTGTTTACTACACATTCACATTTAAATGAGAAAAATTAATGATGCTCGGTAAGGCACAATAAGAAAGATTGTGCTGGGATCATTATAACAAGGATAGGGTTCCCTAAGATAAGGTTTTTCAGTGGGGAAAAGAGGGTGGACGATTGCAAATTTGGCAGGCCAGGAGCAAGATGAAAAAGGGAAGTTGGAGGCAGAAATTTACTGAAAAGAAAATCAAGGGTAGGGGAGATGCTGGCTAACAGACCTGACAAGATTATCGCTGAGGACAGGGCAAGGCAATCAGATGTCATCTAGAAATGAGGAACCCAGTCAGATAGCAAAGGTGATCAGATATGGAGAAGGACTGATTCTTTCTAAGCGACATGACAGAATTTTCTGCTAAAATTAGATTTTATAATGCAGTACACATGGGAGGTTAAGGGACAGTTTAATAGCCGTGTTTAAGCAGAGAATTGTTGTCAGTTCCTACCACAGAGATTGAACAGATTTTGTCACAGTTTCTTGAAATCTCTTCTTCCGGTCCCTTTTCTTATTTTTTAAGTAAATAAAACATTGAGAACGCAGCTGAGGTCACGTTGAACTCCTTCCTCACGCTGTTCATCAACCTCCTTCTTTACCACAACCCTGAAGTGGCTCCTGCCTGCTTAGTTTCTATGGTTACCAAATATGTTTTAATCATTCAGTAAAGGAGAAAACGGATTTATTTGTTCTAAAATTCTACAGAATGTATTATGATTTACTTATCATTTTAAAACAATATTGGATGAAAAATACAAATTATAAAATTATGAAAATCCTGTAGCAGTTAAAATGCAAGAACTTGATTTATATGTACTAATATGAAAAAAAAATTTTTCAAACTTTTCTGCAGTATAAATGATGGTTTTGTAATAATGTGGTGTAGATATATATAAATCAAATTTAATAACTCTTACAGCTGTGTGATTTGACGCCATATAAACACAGAGTTTATCTGTTTTCAATTAAAGAATATTTAGCTTGTTTCCAGCTATTTCCTATTAAAAGCAATGACATAATGGGCATTTTTCTACTTTTAGTGTTCACTTGTTTAAACGACACTCTAAGAAATATGTGAAGTAAAAGAAGTACTGATTTTCTGTATTGATCACTTTTTTGTCACTTGTCCCTGTAGCCTTCTGTCTTCAAGGCAAAAAAGAGATGGGGGGAGGGGGGATGAAACTACCAAACTCCCTTATGGTATAGCAGGGAAAGTAAAATTGTTCAGTTCAGGGTGGTCAGAAAACAGAGCAGTTGAATGATGCCGGAGAAGAAGCGGCCAAGTATGTAACATTTTAGCTGAATATTTTTCTACTTTCTGCTCTTATCTTGAGGTTCTGTTTGAGACTAAGGTTAAAAGCTGTGGACTAATTTATGATGGGAAAGTGTTTCAATAATGCCCAGCATTCAGGTGGTGCTACGGATACTTTTGGCTTCATTTAGCCAGATGTTTAATAAAAAAATGAAGGCTAAAAGTAAAACAGAAATATTTCAAAAAATGTATTTTTGGCCCAGACAAAATCATATATCAATTTGGGGTCAAATAAAATGCAGTTGCTGAAGAGTCTAATGCCATTAAAAAGAATCCAAGCACTTTGTACTAGGATAAGAAGAGGCTTTGATGACACCTCAGGCATCAGCAAGACCCCACCCTTCGCAGGCTCCAAGATGCTAAAGTATAAGCTTTTCATTTGGGCAGATAATTTGTAGGATCTTTGTTCAGATAAGGCCTCCTAGGGAATTAATTCCCCAGGATTCATTCTACTTTGCTCAACCACCTTGGTATTCAAAGGCCCCATGGTCCAAGGGATCCTGCTTCCTGTGGCAATTGACCTTGATATGATGCTGCTTTTGACCGATATTCAGAACAGAAGAAGTATGGGGTAAGGAAAGCTTCCACACGGATTTCAAAGGAAGGCCTTGAGTCACAGGTAAGGACAGCACAGTGCATGAAGCTGAGATAAAAGAAGCCAGCAGTTCAGGGGAGACCCCAGGAAGTTGGCAAGGCCAGGAGCTTGGAACATCTGCTGACGAAAGCTTCAAGCTATGAGCGAAGTCTACCGAAGAAGGCCGCGTGAAGGCCATGTCAGCAAAGCCATAGAGGCAGGGTGGGTTGTCCAAACTTTTTACGTCACATTTTATAACCTTGTACCCCAGATATGAGATATGGAACTATAAGACCTTTATTCTCCTTGATTTTGGTCTTTTTTACTCCATCTAACTTTTTTCTATTCCTTTATTCCTGCTTGTTTGGATACAAAAGTTTGTTCTATGCCTTTGAACATTGAGATTCTGTAGCTTTTTTAAAATAATTTTTATAATGTCATAGCTGAGCGTATGCCTGAGTCTCCAAAGAGACTTAGACTTGGGCTTCTGAAAAATACGGGACTTGTGGCAACTTTGGGGAAAAGATTATTTTGCTTTTTGTTGTATGCAAGGGAGGTCACCATAACTCTGTGTTTGTTTGGGGATTAAATGTGGTTTGATAAAGTAGTCTCCAAAATTCTTGGCTCCTCATAGGTTTTTTGGAAGACAGTTTTCCATAGATGACTTCTGAGGGACAATGACATGCTGAGGTGGTGCATTATCACTTCAGCATGTTTGTAACCAAGCAATAGATCCTCACAGAGAGTGTGCAACCAGGATCCCTTGCATGTGCAATTCACAGTAGAGTTAACTCTCTTTGGAGAATATAATGTCACTTTGGACGTGACAGGAGGTAGAGCTCATGGAGTAAAGCAAAAACAAAACAAAACAAAACAAAACAAAACAAAACAAAAAAACACAAAAGGAAAGTGGCTGTAAATACAGACAAAGCTTCAGGCTTCAGAACCTGCTACTGCGTAGGCTGGTTCTCAACAGGCCACGAATTGATATCAGTTGTGCCTCCCTGGTTCATGAAGATGTTCTTTAAAGTCAAGCTGGCAAGAAGTGGAGGGATATAATGGTTAAGTTTCATTGTATAAACTTGACTGGTTTGAGACCCACCGAGAGGATTGGCGAAGGACACTTCTGGGTATGTTGGGTGGGTGGTGAAGGCTGACATCAGATCCGATGTCTTCTCACTCAACTCATCCTTTACGATGGTGTTTCCCTGCTCTACTTATGATCAGATCATAAATACATATTTCCACTGTTCTGGTATTTCTACCATGGTGTTCCTATCTTGGAGATGTCTGATCACAGACTGAGACAATGCATCTCTGTCATATGAAATTATAAATTATGGATATTTTTAAAGGATTATGTGCTTAATAACCCTACACAATATAATCACATTGCACATATCGCTCTCACATCTAAAAAATTTTAGCATAGAACTCTCTTTGAACCCAGTTACAAATGTCACTAAGAAGACTCGTTGAATGTGTAAGACTGCATTTTAAAAATATGTTATGTAAGGCACAACAATTCTTTGTCGATTTCAGTGGGAAATCTCAAGTGGGAAAATGAGAGAAGAGTATTTGCAAGATTTCAGAAGCTAAAGATAGTTATGGATGATTTTAAGGCAGAAGTTAATAATCATGGTAAGGAGAGGCATTTTTCAGATTTATAACCTAGGTGATTTACTGGAATAGTCAGTAGTACTTGGAGAATTTGGATCTGTATGGTTACTTGGTTTGAAATATAATGTGATTTGAAATATATGTCCTAAAACCGTGTTTAAACATTCCATCTGTACTTATATTTTCCGTGTTTCAGGTTACAGTTCAGTATGGCTTATCTGTTTGTGATTTCTATATCAGTTTAAGAACATCCACACACAAAAATTATACCAGCACGACAATGCTGTAAATACTTAAATGCACAACTTTGTATTTAACCAAACCAATATTCTTGGGCCCATAGATAACTCTTTTTGTTAATGTTAATATTAGTGGGGAGAGGGGCTCAATAAAAATGTTAATATTAGCTACTTCTTATCTTTGCACAGATTACTTGCCTGATTATTAAGATGAATTTGTAGAAATAGCATTGCTATGTAGAAAATAAAATAATTTTTAAAAATGTTTAACATTTCCTTTGGAGTCAATGTACCAGCTGAACGTGGAATTTTGAGTGACCCTCAATCAGGTCAACACAAATGTACTCATTTATTCAGTCACAAATATTTTTTAATATCTATTGCATATCAGACACTACATTATGCTAGTGTACAGGATACACACGGTCATGATTTTCTTGTGAGCTGGTGTTACATACGTTGGGAGGGCTGTCAGCATACTTCTAGAATGTGCTGGCTCTGTCTCAGAAGGTGACACAGAAAGGAGGAAGTCTGCCCAGACCCGCTGTGCCGTCTGGGTCAGGACACGGTGGTTGATGCTCGCTAGGAGCCGCATGAGTACATGGTCACCAAAAAAACCAGGAGCTGTCTTGGGAGTTGCCTAGTGGGCTGGAGTATCTGTAATCATAAAGGCTGTAGGCCACTAATGGCGGTAGAAACCGCACAGTGAAGAGCAGCAGTTGTCTGAAGGCAGCAGGAGTGTCACTCAGTTATCCACCGCCCCCCAGCGGATGTTTGTAGTACTGTGCAAAAATTAGCAAAACGGAGGGGGTGGAGGAATGGCTCAGAGGTTAAAGGGCTTGTCTAGCAAGCACGAAGTTCCTGGGTTTGATTCCCCAGGACCAAATAAGCTGGGCACCGTAGCACACGCCTGTAATCTCAGCACTCAGGAGGCTGAAACAGGAGGATTGCCATGAGCCCGAGGCCACTCTCCCTAGTGAATAGCTCCATAGTGAGTTCAGGACCAGCCTGGGCTACAGAGCGAGACCCTGTCTCATAAATAAATAAATAAATAAACAGAATATTAAAACTCATGAGAACACATACAATCGCTTTATGGGTGAGTGGAAGAGTTTATGCCTGACACACTAGAAGGTGATGGTCAGGCTACACGCACTTTAGATGTATATGGTGACATCACCAGAGAAGATCTCAAAGAACAGGTCACAGTAGACCAAAGTTTTAAGCTCCGTCAGCCATGACCATGGTGCTGTCAAACAATGATATGGAAAGAAGGAAAACGATATTCAGGGACTGAAAGATGTAATTTGTACTAAGATCCAAACTCTAGTGGTAGATAATTACAGAAGTTTGACTCTGATGCTAAGAGCTATTTTGTTATTGACTCTTTAAAGAATTAAGGCAAAGTTGGGTATGGCTCCTTCAGCATTTCAGGAAGTATCCCAGGGTCTCCTCCTGCCTCAGCCCCAGAGGATTTAGCTTCTCTTTGATTGGTTAGAGTAAACTGAGACTAGAGATATTTAGGTTATATCTACAGCCTATAAAGACACTTAGATTATTTGATGACTTTCTATGTATTAGTTGCTTATGTTTCTGGGGGTTCTCAATGGGTAGTATTCTGATACTGGGTTAAAAATATTTATCTTTCACTTCTTTTAGGCAGGAGGTGATTTTCTTGGGATCGAATCCAGAACCTTACTCATATTAAACATATGCCTACCGCTAAGCCATGCCCATGGTATCTCAGATAGTTTACTGTTTGATCAAAGAAGGTATTGGCTTCATGTCTATTTGTTCTTTTGGTTTTCAGTCACTGAGACTGAATCAAAACTTTTATGAATCTGAGAGAAATAAAATTGTCCCCTTACCTTTACAAATATGATATTTAAAGCTATTCACTGAAGCATGGATACATTTTAACTGTTAATATTTAAAAAGGTAAAAGAAGGAATCATTACTTTTATTCTGCACAGGTGATTATGGAAGATTGATATCAAATTTAGAATATTATTATTTTCCATGATGCAGCTCACCCTGACAGTCCTTAAGTCATTGCCAACACAAAATAAATGGATTTTGGAATTATTCTTAAGTGCAATTTGCACATTCTGAAAAACAATGACTAAGCAAAAAGGCTTAAAAACAACAAAATGGTACAAAACAATATACTCCAAAAATAATGTTTTGTGGAAGCTTTGATGTATGAATTTTAAAGTCACCACCTCCACCAATGAAGTATTTCATTAATAATCATGATAGTCTCACATTAAAGGCATATGTTTTGAAAATCAGTTATTTTAAATTCTCCACATTTTTTGTCCTCTCAATTTTACACTGTACATATTCTCTTCTTAGGATCATCCCAGAAAAAAAACATTTTGAAAATTTTATGACTTGCACCAAAAAAGATATTTGAGTAATGATTCAAAATCTCATCATCTTTTAACTATATTATATAAAATCATAAAACATTCTGACACAGTATGTACCCGGTTGTCTAGGGAGTGCCACTCGCATTTTTTTCTTCCATTTTTTTCCAGTCCTTCCATTGTACATTATAACACAAAGGCATTTCACATTAATTAATGAAAGTAGTCCTGGAACTTTAGAATTACTCACCCAATATAGAAACAACTTAAGTATTCACAAAGAGTAAATGGATAAAGAAAATATGATCTATCTAAATAATATCTGCTTATCGATCTGTTATCTACTTCTATGGAGAAATATTATTCAGCCTTAAAAATAAGAGAACCATGTCTTGTTTATAATGCGAATGAACTAGATACTACCCAGTGAAATAAACATGGTGCAGTAAGATAAATGCTCTGTGATCTCAGTTATGTGTGGAAACTGAAATATTTAATCTCATGGAAGCAGGGGCTTGTGAAATGTTTAAGAAAAACAAAATTTCAAGTACATCTGAGAAAAAATTCAAGACATCTGTTATGTAATACTCTGGTTATAGATAATAGCAATATATTGTATACATGAAAATTGCAAGTAGATTGAATTTTAAGTTTTTCTTTTTGAGACAGGATCTTGCTTTGTAGTCCAGGCTAGTTCCTGACTTCAATAAGTAACCCAGGATGGCCTTGAACTCACAACAAGCCTCCAGCCTGAGCCTCCTCAGAGATTAGAGATATGCACCATCAGGCCCAGTTATCCTGTGGTGCTGGGGGATGGAACTCAGTGCCTCATGCTCCTTAGACAAAGGCTCTCATCACTGAGCTAAACCCACGCCATGAGATTTTAAGTATTCTTGACACAAAATGTTAAGTATATGAGATATGGCATATGTAAATGAACATTCCCCAATGAAAGCCTATTTCAAAGTATGATATTTTACATATTATATATATATATATATATATATATATATATATATATATAATTTTGTTAATAATATTTAATTTTAAAGTTAAACAAATCTCAAATGAAAGGGATCATAGGTAGATAGCTATCAAAAATAAGAAAATATACATAATTTTAAAATATGGTTATATAGCTGCTAGATATCCTGTATCCCATGGGTTTGTGTCCATATTTCTATTTGTAGATTTTATTATGACCTTGATACTCCACTACATAATACACATGCACACGAGGAATGAAAGCCATGAATTTGATCCTTCAGCTGTTTCCCACGTTACTGGGAAAGCAGACCAACATGCAAGCACAACTGTGTGTCGTATCAGATCCATGTAGCAACACACAGGGTGAAAATTGTGCATTACGGACGTGGTCATTGAATAGAAGCTGACCGATGAAGGCAAGAGGCTCCGTTAAAAAAAAAAATACTTTGAGGAAGAAAGTGATTTTGAGGAATAGATAATAAGGTTTATGCAAACAAAATGTAGGTGAGAGATCAAGCTAGGGACAAAGTAGGTACAAATATATTTTTGACAGACACCAACTGAGTCAGATTGAACGGCTGCTCCCTGTGGGTAGTTAAACATGGGGATCTATACATTCTCCTTGTCATTCACCTCAACAAATACAACATTCCCTAGTCACAGATTGCTATGTTGCTTAAAGGGAGTGTTTGAGAAGCAATGTGGGGAAATGGTAAATAATTCCTTTGCAGAATCACATTGTTGGTCATAGCAGGTATTCAATAATTAGTCAGCAGAAAATCCGTCTTTATTAAGACATAGTTGCACAGAACAGGTTTTCAGAAAGAAAAGAATAACGTTCTTGGGTCCCAAGCAACTTGTTTTAATCAGGACAATTTTTCACTTTTAGTCTACTTGAAGGTTTTCCTAACAGTTTATTCTCAATTCTGGGTAATCAATGCTGTTCTGAGTTGCTTATTTGTATTGTTTGAGTTATGCTCACAAATACGCATTTATTTTTCCTCCGGGGAGACTCCCTGGATAATTATTTTCTTCATTTTTGATTATTTGGCCTTTGTACAATCTCATTTCCTAATTTACGTTCTTTTTTATCATAAAAAAGAAACATTCTGTTCCTGTCATGCAGCGAAATACATGTTTCGGTTATATTCAGGAATTTTTTTAAATGCAGTATTCTAGAGCTTTTCAAAAACAAAACGTAATGTACACAAATGCCTTTTCCACAGTTGGTGAGGCTGAGGATGTGAGAATGGGGGAAATACATGTGTGCAGCTAAAGCAGGAACAGTTGAGATGCTTAAAAGAAAAAGCCACAGTCCAGCTGTCCCCCGTTATACTCTTGAAGGTCTTTTCCTTTCTTAAATAAATAAAACTGGAGACAGGACCATAAATGACAGAAGAAAAGGTGCTAGGCAATTGCCTAGATAGAAATGTAATAAGCTGAAAGCATGATTTCAGAAGGAATATTCTGTGGCAGTCTTAACAATGCAAGTATGTTCCCTATCAGGTATTAACATTTCTTGATATCGTAGTGACTGATTGAGCTATTGTGAGATGGTTACAAGAAATATCATTGTAGATGACTGTGAAAATGGTATTGAGACCTGACCTTTGAGGTTAGAAGGTGATGAGTTAACTTTTTAGCAGGAAAAGCTACTTGTTATTTTCATTCACCTGGAAAGATGGAGCAGAGTAACAGGATAAACCTGAAGTCCCTGGGCCCTGTAGTGGCACAAGTGGAAATGCACCTTGTGAACATTGGAGGCTATTTGTCTTCCAGCTATCAAAAGGATTCCGTGTGAAGTGAGAATTGGAGGACAGCATGATGGGTTAATAGTAAACACTTTCTAGAGGCTGTAACCTCTTCAGACTGTGGAGATCTGGGTCGCTTCCTGTTTTGACTGGGAGATGCTCTTGTAAGGTAAGAAACTAAAAGACTAAAATATCTGGAAGCAACATATTTGCTTTAATAAGACTTTAGGTTTGGGTAAGTCAGTAATTTCTGCATGAATAAGCTATGTAAATTAATACCACTTGCACAGGCTAAACTGTAGATTTGTGTGACTCCTCTTCAGTGTACTCTGAGATGAGAAGCAAAGAATGAAATGACTTCATATGATATTTGACTAACATGATCATTTAATGTGGCAATATATAGATTTCTGAAGACTCTAGCTGGGTAAGCGACCTTTATCTTGTAGTACAACAAGGACATTTACATCAATTTGGGAGCTCTTCCTGCTCATTTCAAATATATGGAGAACTCAGGGTGGCTTTTATTATAAGGTTCCATTCAACATGACAGAGGAGAAGAGAATTCAATCCCGTCAAATATCCCAGTATTAATGTCAGTTTTATAATTACATCTTTTTTACAATGAGAAAAATATAGAAATGTACTTTAAGATGAATTAACTTGGAAGTGACTAATTTAGGAGTAGTCATTAACTTTGTCTACACCCATCAAAGCAATAGTGTATCATCGTTAAAAATCATAATCAATTCAGGAAACCATAAAAGCTACTAAGGGTGCTACTGATGGCTTCCCAAATTGGAATTCGCACCACCAGCTTCTCTGTGATTTTTTTTTTTCTGATTCTTACGGAATGAAAATTTGAGATAATATTATTTTAAAACATGGTTTTCATTATTGTAGAAATCTGAGTTTGAAAATATTTAGATATTTTTGGAAGTAGAAAGTAACTTTGTTGAGGTAAGTTTAAGGGACAAAGCGAGGTCGAAATTAGGAACTCCCCTGCAAGTAGGAGAAGGGGTGAAGTATCTGAAAATGATTAGTTTTCTGAAAGAGGTAGCCATTGAGAAGGTGGCGTAATAGCACCCCCAAGTTGTCACATTTATATGAGGCAGCAATAGTAACGATACTCATAGCAATCGTGATGTACGATTCTTCCATGAGTCTAGACATACCAAGACACATCAAGTTCTCAAAAAGTCATGAACTTCATGACTCCTCCAAAACACATTTTTGGATTACACAAATAAGTCATTTGATTATAGAACCATTTGATTTGGCTTTCTAAACGTGTGAGATTTATATCAATGTTATCATTTCTGTTTTTTTCACCTGTCTGATGCAATATGATGTGATCAATTTCAGGAAGAATCAGCTTAATCGCCAGGGCCCTGGTCCTCTAAACTACCAAACGACATATGCTTGAGACATGCGCCCTTCCTGTTTTTATAATTCAGCCTTAAATCACAACTCTACTACTTTTTTTCATTCTGATTCTCTACTGTAGTTATGATAAAGATTAATTACTTTTAAGAGTGGCTATAATTTTGAGGTCTTAACATCTTAATTCTAAATTTTATTTTCAAATTTAGTCAACACATTGAGTTTTAAATCAAACCAGTACAATGCTGTCATAAACTCTAGCGTTATTATTATAACTGTCTTTTGTGCAAACTCTTGTTTTACACTACTTTCACAATATTAGTGCCTAACACAGTAAATAGTAGGTAACAAAATAAATATACAAAATTCATAATTTTACTAGAAATATACCATTGATAATTAAAATATTGCCCAAAATAGAGTACATTCAAGATGTGTGTTTACTATTATTAATATATAAAAAGCACACCGATATTTTGGAAAAGGACAATAAAATTATGCAAAAATGATGACAGCAAGTGACAAAATTACCAAAGCCTCAAAAGATACATTCAGCTGTGTTAGTGCAGGATCTCCAACTGTGCAGTTTAATGTCCTGTTTACGGCATTATGAATTGATACAAATTTTCAAATGTGATTTTCAAAATGCAACTAAGAAAAATGAAAGATTTATAAAATTTGAACCAATAATACGGGTTATAGACTTTTTGGCTGAAGAAAAAAAATCAAGAATATAGGTGAAAATTTCTGTTCAAAGAAAACAGAAAAATGCCAAAATCTAAAAGTGCAAGAAAGAAAAAAGGATGCAGAATGAATGCAAAAGATAGCCGAGTTAGAAGGAAAAGGGCCCTGGAATCATATTGCTTGAATTCAAGCTGTGGAGTCTCTGATAAAGGGTACTGCTTCAAGCCTTATTTCTTATTTATTTGTTTATTTGCTTGTTGGCTTACTTTTTTGAGACACGTTGTTACTCTGTAGTTCAGGCTAGCCCTAAACTCGCTAGGTAGTCCAGGCTGGCATGGAACTATTGGCAATCCTCCTACCTCAGCCTCACAGGTACTGGGACAACAGTTGTGCACCACCACGTGCAGCTATTATGGGGTACTTGGGGATTCTACCTAGAGCTGAGTGTTCTCATGTGCCTTTATTTTCTCCTGTATGAAGCACGGCTACTAGTCAAAACTATCTAAAATATTAGAAAAGTTAAATTATATAATACCACAAGCATTTGGAACAGGGTTTAGTCAGAAGTACTCAGTTAATTTATATATTTTTCTTTGAGAACCTATTGTACTCAGTTAATTTATGTATTTTTATTTCAGAACCTATTGTACTCAGTGAATTTATATATTTTTATTTGAGAACCCATTGTGCACTCACAAAGTTGGACTAGTCAATATTGATATCATGAAAATTTTGAACATTATACTACATGAATAGGCATATATTAACGCATGTACATCATAGTTAATAACCAATGACATCGCTTCTTCAAAGCCTGCCAGGAATCAGGCGCCGTATAACTAACTGCCAGCTTGTGCTCAGACAGTACAGTGTGCAGCTGTGGTGATGTCTGACCTGCCAATGAGGAACACAGCAGTTGCTGAAATTATCCAAATATGTTGATCGATGTAGAAGACAAGTTTGATAATTGAGAAAATAGAGAATTCAGATTAAAATAATTAATTTGCCGTTATCATGCAGTGTCATATGCACAGATTGCAGGATGTGATAAATTACTAAGCAGAGGAAAATTTATTTAAAACAAAATTTGCAAGGTGGTAATGAGCTGATTGAACTTAAGTAAGTGTACCCACCAAAGCAAAGGAAAGCAATTTTCTGTAATTTATTTCTCAATCTCAGTCCACAGAAGATAATAAAGGCCAATTATATTTTTATGATAAAATTGAGTTACATAATACATAGAATTTTTCAGTGTTTCATGTGAAGTTTCCAAAGCATGCTTCGTCACTAATGTTGCTGTATTGTGGATGTTCAGACTGAATGCTGTGGATATAAGTCAACTGCTAGATAATTATACCTTTGAGTCTGAAAGTAGGTCTTGAGAAATTTGAATACAAGAAATGTAATGTCCTTACTGCCATCCAAGCTCGGATGAGAAAAGTACCTGGCTGTCATCTCACTTTAATGAACCAAAGCAAAGAAGCAAAACTTTTCATTTCAAAACTTGAAAAAATCATGTTTTTATGTTTTACGTTTATATTTCAGTCTTTTTCTACTTTTGTTCTAAAAATAGACAATGTATTATGAAAAATCTAAATCTGTGTGGATGTGAGACAACAGTTTCTAGAAGAAAACACAATTGATTATAAAATTGTATGGTAGCTTTCTATCTTTCTCTAATATTTAATCTCTGGAATAGGTATAAAGCAGCACTCTTATCACAGATATCTTTTTTCTCTTAATTTTTTATAATATATGTTTTTTCATTGTAGCAAAGTACATACAGCATCACATTTATCTCTTATTTTTTATGACTCATTAAAAAATAGAAGTTGTATCATTAAGCTACAAGGTCAGCTTAAAATTTACCATTTTAAAGTGTTTAATTCTGTGACATTTTGTACATTGATAATATTTGACCCTTTCTCTTTTTAGTTCTATCAAAATGCTATCATCCCAATTTTCTTAGCCATAAACTTATTGATATATTTTTGATTTCAAAAAAATTCAATAAATACAATAATAGATTTCCACATCTTGAGTGAAATTAGAAAAAATACAGATAATCTGCTGTATTATTGGCTGGACTTTTAATTTAACATTCTTTTAAATTTTCAGGTATAAAAATTATTTTTGTCTAAAAATTAAAATCATGCTGTTCTGATTACAAAGTTTATCCCTACAAGTAGTGACGAAGTAGGTTAATTTTTTTTAAATGAAGAAAATTAAAACATTTTTATTTTCTGTTTTATGTTGTATCTTCACTTTTATAAATTATTTTGCATGACTTTAATTACATATAAAATAAGTAACACTAAATAAAATGAAAGACAAATCCTAAATGCAGAGTTCATCACATGTATGCTGCTTTTAGATGTATCAATTCTGTTGTTGTTAGTTTTAGAAATTTGGCAAGCAACACATTTTTAACTTTTGTATCCTCTTAAAATATATTAGTAATTAAATATGCTACGATGCCATTCAATTCCTTTTGAGGCCTAATGCAGAGAATAATAGAAACTCAAAAACAAACAAACAAACAACAACAAAAAAAAAAACCTGCATTATCCCTGTTAAAACTGAGATTTTTTTCTCTCCGCCTTTTCTCATAAAACATTTACCTTAGAAATCTTGGAATTAAGTATTTTCTTCTCTCCTTAAAATGTACATAAATCCTTTCAAAGCCTGCAAAGGCTTGTGTCAGCTGTGTGTTCTAAGAAGGTCGTTCTGAAGTCTCCACTGTCTCTCAGAATGGGGATCACGTCGGAAGCTCGACCCTATCTCCCAGCTTCTGCGGGAAGTCAAGAAGTCAGAGCCTCACTTGGTCACGTGGCTGTCTCAAAGCTAGTAAACTCTGGTCTACCATGAAGGTGGGAAAAGCTTGTCTCTCCTCTGGATAAAGTCAAATAGTCATCAAGTAAATTTGGGATAAAATAAACGTGGGAAAAATGGCTCTGTCAAGTTCTTTTCCTTGAGAACTACTCATTTATTGTGTTTAGGTGTGTGATGATTGTACCTTACTGGCTACATACTGGCTACAGAAAGGGTGGGGCTTCCTTCCCTTTGACTTGGTAGATCATGAGTCAAGTCAACGCGTTCTGGTTTAGTGAGGTTTTTGTTTGTTTTTGTCTTATTTTCAAAAAACAAAGTGTTGTTTCTCTGCCTTGGTAGACTATTTCGAGATTGGAAGACATTGTTTTGAATTTGATACTTCTAATATTACAAAATACACCCCCACGAGGAGCTAGAACCTTTTTTGTAAATTTTAAATATAGGTTAATGTTGTGTAGCTACTCCCCGGAAGCTGGAGGAAGGAAGAAAAGCTTACAGGTTCAGAGGACAGGAGGGCCAAGTGGAGCCTTCAGGGCCGGGAGCCCCAGCTGCCCCCAGCAGGCAGTCAAGTGGTCACTGTAGAAGTCAGTACCTGGTACCTGCACTGGAACACTATACGTCTATAAAGTCAGACAGGTTCGAGGCTTTTGTAGGCAAATGGAGGAAACTTGAGACCATCATGCCTAGTGGAGGGAGTCAGAAGCAGAAAGTGAAATATCGAATGGTTTCTCTGGTATGAGAGACCCAGACCACAATTATCTCACGGAACTTAAAGTGGAAAATAATGGGAACTGGGGGTGGAGAGGGGTGGGAAGGGGGAGGGTGGAAACGAGAGCCGGGAAGGTCTTGTAACCTTGCCGAGATCTGTATGTGCACAAAAATGCTCAAGATCAATGTAAACTCTAAGTTTTGCACTTATGGTATCAACCGGGGGGGAGGGGGGGTGCCTGGGGGGAAAGAATTTTGCAAATTCATATGCTAAGGCACATCGTCTGGCTTGTCCTGAGCTGGGCACCAGACCATTTATGCCCCAGGCCTGCCTAAGCACACTGGTCTGGGAATATTTAATGTGACAGTGGCCACAAAGCAAGGGTGAGGTGAGCACCAGTGGAGAGGGCGAGAACAAGAGCACAGAGGGCAGCCCGAGTCACCTCTGTCTTATCCTGGGCGTCTCTGCAATGCGACGGTCGTTTGCGTCCCCAATAGACCTGTAAGTGGCCTTTCACCCGTGCTCCTGTAACTTGTCCTCACCTGTGCTCTTGGGGGTAACTCCTCACCCAGACCCGTGTAAATAACACCAATAAACCCATTGGTTCACCCAACTAGATGTTGGCAAAATCCTTTCTTTGGCCTCTACAGAGTGAATACATGTACGTGTTCGCTTCTCCCCAGGAAAACTTTTCCATGATAGTTATCCTCAAAATTCCACTATTACTAACATTTTGGTAAAATGTCACATTAATCTTTGTCTGAATTTCTACTGTCTTCATTCACACAGATTCCTGGAAAGAAATTGAGTCCAAAATTAAACTGTTTAGCTCTTTATGTATATATATTTTTCTGTACTATAAATATATTGCTGAAATATGTATAGAGTGAAACACATAAAAATTAAATAGTAGATTTAAACATAATGGAGATGTGGTTTCAAGATAATTATGGAAAATATTCTTGATTGTTTTGTGAATGCCTTGTTTTGATTCAGAACTAAGAAATATTAACATAGCTATCAATATTAAATAATTAAACATTAAGTATAAGTATATTCATTTTCTAAACTTACAATTTTGCTTTTTTCATTCCTTAAAGTGACTCTTAGAAGACAGAGAATCTTTTCCAGTGTGTAATACAATGTCAGCTAAGGATGATTGAGCAAAGGGATAAATGGCTACAGACTTTGGTGCTGAATTTGATGCCCCTGCTTTACCACTTTTCTAAAATTTTCATGTAAATATTTAATAAAAATCTTGGTCTTCTTTTGCTATAAGTGCTTAGTAACCAGTGTTTATGTAAAAGCTCTAGGAAACTGAACATGGTTCTACACTGAGACCACTGGATGTTACCTATTTTTTTACTACTTTATTATGGAAGTCACTAATACTCAAAAATTAAAATAGTTTAATGGATTCTTGTGAGATGACCACTGACTTTCCCTAATTATCAACTTAATTCACTAAATTTTTCTAATAATCACTCCTAGACTTTATTCATTTATAAATATTTCAGTATAATTATATACATGTGTAGAATTAGGTAAAAAGTCTAAAATACAATAAAGGTCCAAAAGATCTCTAAAGCAATATGATTAGATTGTCATGCTTCTAGGTCACTATTTTTACAACCTGTAATACTTTCTTAATATTATGATTTCCGTGGCTGTCAATTATTTGTACTTTGTGGAATTCAAATCAGTTAAATCCATAGATTTGGGTAGTTTGACAGTTTTTTTTATCTCTTTTTATAGATTCTTCCCTACCTGTATTTTTTGTAATATATGCATTGAAGAGTACAACTCATCTTCTGTAGATATTTCTTCCTTTTTATCCTGAAGTTTGCTGGGTTTATTCCTGCAATATTACTTAATATGTTGCTTTGAGTCCTGTGCATTCTGCAGAAGGGTGGTCAAGTGTGAAGGATTTGTAAACTGACATTTGATGCCTTGGAGGCTCTGCACTTCTATCAGCGAATAGGTGTATATGGATATGTGAATATTTGTAGATTTTAATAATCATTACTTAGCTTATTTAATTCACTAGAGATTAATTATGATGTTGAAATTCCACTTTTGTGTTTTAGCTAGAAGATCTTTTATAAAAAATTCTAGTACTTGGTTATATTAACACACAGTTCATGTAGGAAAATAAATATTAGTGCTTTGCATTATTTTCCTGTATAATTCTTTGATTTTACACTATCTTTCAAAGGTGATCAATTCACTTTAAATTTTAAGATTTTTATATCTTTTTAATTTTCTACATTAACTGTCTTAGAAGAGTTTGGAGATATTGTTGTCACTTTTCTTCTTGATGTTTAAAGTAACCCATATTTAGCTTTTGAAGTTGTTTCCTGAATCCTCTGACACAAAGTCAGAGGTTCGATACTTTATTTCCTGGCAAATTAAGATATTTCAGGGTTAATTTACATAATTTTTACCTCAATCGTCACTCCTTTTTACAAAAAAAAAAATGTTTGGATGTATACCAACTGGATACCAGGGGTATTGGTTGAAATTGGATAATAAATGGAGTAGTTTTATGCCAATTCCAACCCCTTATTACAATTCTGGTCTCATAGAGAAAAAAAATCTTTGAAAGTATTTAACATTGGGTATACTTTAGTTTTACTGTTTCTGTACAAATAAATATATCGATTAAAATATAACAGAATCTTAACCTTCCTGTACTACATTCATTGTTTGAAAATTGAAGACAAAATAAGTTATTGAAATCAGTAACACAAAAGCATCATACTGAAAGATTTTCTTTGCTTTTAGGCATAAAACTAAGCAGCTAAGAGCACTGAGTTTAGTATTTTTGTTGTGCTACACACAGACCAATTGCTGTTTACTTATTATTATGAAGTACAATTTTTTGTTATGTTTCAGCTTTCCAATTTGAACCCTAAAGGTTAAAAGTTTTGTTCAACATTATTCTCTATGGAGTTTTCTTATGTATTGAACTTTCTAGAGATAAATGCTGCCAAAGAGTGCCCAAATATTTATGAGATAATATATTAAAATTCAAATCTGACATAAGAATTTTATGGAAGTGATACTGAGGGTGAGTTCTCAAAATGTTATGAGTTGAAGATATGCTAATTAGCTATGTCTAAAACTGCTATGTTAACACTGTTATTAAGCCAGGTACTGCATTAAAAAAAAATACATGGTACAAGTAGGGAACTATGGCAGAAAGGCACTTTCTTTGCAGGATAATAGGATAATAGAATTGACTCTTGAACGCTAAATGGGCTCCTTCAGTAACTTAACATTTAACAATAAATGTTAATGGATGAATAAATAAATAAATAAATACCCCGGCATTTCTTACAGGTACTTCTTGCCCAGGTGACTGAGGCATCCACATCAGATCTACTTCAAAGGGATAAAGCAGATAAAGATACCAGAGAGAATTACTCAGGTCTATTTTGTACCTTAAACCTGTGATTTTGCAGGTTGTTTACTCTGGTGATGGTAAAGAAAGTGTGAAGGTCATAATTCAGCTTGCGATTGTCTTTTTAGCGATATCAGACACAGAAAAGTCTTCATAGGCTATTCTCAGAAAGGAAGCATACCTCTTGATTTGCCAAACACCCCCACAACTGTGTTGGAAAGCCTATAACACAATTCTCGAAAATCTTCAGACATTAATACTGATGTTTTTATTTTTTATTTTTTGGCTCCTGATACTCTTGTTTGTTTGTAGGTCAAATTCCCAAGACTACGAGATGGCAGTAAGCAATCAAATGTAAGCATTCAAATTTAGTTGAATATACAGTCTTGCTATTGGGAAAAGCTGGAGTGGAGTTTAAATATCACTAAAAAAAAATCTCCCATTACTTTAACAAACATTCTCAACATCTAAACTCTTTTGTTACATATACTATGTAGATACAGAACTAATCGGAAATGCCAGCTGCTACTATATAGAAATTTTGAAAAGTCAGTGTGCCAAGCTCATTTGACCATGATGGGTTCACTATAATTTGTGTGTGTGTGTGTGTGTGTGTGTGTGTGTGTGTGTGTGTGTGAAATATCAAGACAGCCAGATTCTTTAATATCATGATGAAATTGAAGCATTTCTTCTTCTACATGTGCTTAACTTACACATTTGCTCAGCTGATCTGTCTGATCCAATAATCAACTATGTCCACCACCTCTGATTTTTAAGTCACTCATTTTGTTGTACTTTGTCATGGTAACATGTAAGGAAACATGTCTCATCTAAGACAGAGCTCTAAACTTGTCATTTGCTGCAAACAAGACAGCTGACATCCCAATCACTCTAGTTCCAGATATTATCATGATCTACCCAATTATTCTCATCAAAACAGTGAGCCCCACTTTTGATGCTATCTTCTCCCACTTTACACATCCATGTTTTAACTGAGATTTGCAAGTTCCTCTCACTTATACAATACATATTGACTATGCAGTAGAATATATCACACAGGCTTATTGGCATGAAAATAAAACAAATTAGCGCTGGCCCTTACATTTTTACAACTGGGGAAACACAAGGAAAAGTCAAGTACAAAATCAAAAATACAAAGATACAAGAAATACTGAATAGCAATGAATGTTCATTTTGAAAGTATAGTCGTGAAATGAGCAAGCGAGAGGTGAGAGAGCGAGGAACCAAGAACCAAGGCAGAAGAACAACAGCATGGTGGCATGTTAGAATTTCACCATGAGTTCAAAGGTTAAAGGTCAAAAATTCTTGACATCAAAAAAAAAAGAAAAATATCAGTGGGACGAGAATAAACAAACAAAAAAGAGGGATTTGTCATCCAGCAGGCAGAAGCCAGACTTTGCCCTTATTTTTCACAGGAAACATTATTGCATTGCAAACGTGTAAAGCTACACATCTAATCTTCCTTTACACTCCTCTTACCTATTTCACATCGCCATCACCTTTTTTGTTGACTACGTCATGAGCCACCTCACTGGCTCCTATTTCCTCTCTCTCCGCTCTTTCCCATCTCTGCGCAGCGGAGTGATTTTTAAATACATAATTTGAATTAAGACAATTCCTTAAATTCCTGTTTGTGCCAAGAATAAAATCTGAACACCTTACCTTGACTGCGATTACCAGATTTAACCCTAGCCAAAGTAAAGCCTGAAGTTTTAGTCTGAGCATTAGGTTGTATTCCTGGTGTCACAGGTCTGTAATGTCAGGATTCTGGGAGGCTGAGGAATGAGGAATGAGTGTGAGCGCAGCCTGAGCAATGTGGTGTCTTAGTCACTTCTTTGTTGCTGTGACAAAATACCCAGAATTTAAGGGAGAGAAGATTTATTCAGCTCACAGTTCATAAAGTTTCACGCAATTTGATTAACCAGCAGCAACAGTGGAGGTACTTGGCAGAGACAGAGGCTGGAGAGCCGCTCACCCCAGTGCAACCAAAGCCAAGTAAGAAGACCAAAGCCAAGCCTGCGGACTCAGGTGAGACTAGAGCCTTCCCAGAAAGAAGCTGTCATAATGTTTCTTCTTCTTTTTCTTCCTTCCCTTAATAAATTCAAGCTGTCACCCTCCCCCCTCCCTCCCACTCCTGGTGGCTGCCCCTGCCTCATAATTCCTGGCCTACAAGTCAACAATACACAGTTCCAAATACATGAGGCTTTTGACTGACACTTAAGATCCAAACCATAGCACGTGGGAACTTAGCAAGATCCTGTCTCAAAAAAAAAAAAAAAAAAAAAAGGAAGAAAAAGAAAAGGAAAAGAAAATGGCCTGGGGACATAGCTCAATGTGAAGGCTCTTGATTTGGTCCCTAGCACCACTAAACACACACACACACACCACACACACACACACACACACACACACACACACACACACTCACTCACTTACAAAGTAAGTTTAGATCTAAAATGCCCCTGATGTCTAGCATTCAGATGGGGTCTGGTCTGAAGAAGCAGACCTCTGGAGGCATAGCCTGGAAGAGTATGCTCTTCTCCCCGTCTCTTCCCGCTCTCTGCTTCCTTTCACCGTGCTATGCGCCACCTACCTCCAAGCCAGGCTCTCCCACTATTCCAGGTCAACTGTACCTAGACTGAGATATCTGTAATTACGAGCTAATAACAAGCCTCTTCTCCTGTAAGTTGTGACTGTTGGCATTTGTGTGCCGGCGATGAGAAAGTGACCAAGACACTTAACCACCAGAATACCAAGGACATGCATGCAGAACTCAAAGAATATGAATTAAATGTCTCCCTATATGAGTATAATATAGCATCGCTTCATGTCTGGGCTAATTCTTCTTTTTCTTTCTGAAGAGCTCTAATCAAGATACAAGTAACCCTTCAAAGAAAGGCCATGTGATATCTGAGTCATATGCACACATATTCCCAGAGCCCAAATTTAAAAAAAAAATAGTCTGGGCAGTGTGGAAATACAAGAAATGGGGGAACTGGGCATTTAAGTGAATATCTACACTCTTAAGGAAAAGTGCTTTAATTTCAACTCCAACTGTTTCCAGGTGAGTTTGCCATCCAGTGCTCTTTGCATTATGTTTTTCTAAAGGAAATCAGAAATTATAATCTTATACAAAATAAAGAATTTGTAAATACTGAGATTTAACTGTAACTTTTAAACAAGCATATGTCCAAAAGAACTTCTGCATAAAATCAGAAGTCAGCTGTTAATTTGTGGTTTTAAAAAACCTGGAGTGGGGTAAGAAAACAAGGCTCTGTGAAATGTTACATAAGACTAACACTTTTTGAAGAGATCACAAGAAAAAAAAGAATCTTGATTCATCTAATTTTGTTTACGAAGCACAAATGCAAGGTCTTGAGACATCAAACAATCCGGATTGGTTGTCTATCAAGTAATGAGTGACACATCTTCTCAACAAACACTTTTTTAAAGTTATCATTATACAAGTGTCGTACATATTTACATAATACTTAAAATATGCTGAGGGATAGGCAATTTAAACTCATATTATGAAAAAAACTGAAAAAAGAGATAGACAGTGGATGAGGCTTCAAATCCACTTCTAGACAGGGAAAAAAGAACAAGAACAATGGCCCTGTTCTGCGGGTCAGAAGAGCTCTGTGGGAGGGCGGGGCTAAGGTTGACGAGGCCCCGTATTTCAGGGGGTTACTTCTAAGAATTAAAAAACACTGTACAAAATTCTCACTGACTAGGCAAACTCAAGTGCTGTTCAGTCCACTAATGCAAACATAAGGAATAGGAAATGTATAGGTTTCATCTGGCTTTTCTCATCTGCACGCTGGCTGGCTGCATCGGTCCATTTGTTTTATATCACTACCGAGAAGAGGATGTTACTCCATCCCCAAGGATACTGAAGCAGAAGACAACAATGACATCATGGTTATTGTTTTAAAAAATCAAATTTGCACAGAAAATGCGTTGCCAGCAGGAACACTTGTCAGGTCACAGCTGCTTTGCAGTGAGTCATCCGTCACTCTGGGTACTATCCCACACAGACCAAAGCAAGGAAATCCCACACACCAGGGAATAAATAAAAGAGGGCTAGCTCAAGGATGCCCCATCTGATATTTGTAACAAACTTCTATCCTTGTTAAGCAAAGAATATGCAGCAATACTGCACGAATACATTATGCTTTATTCTTTAAGAGAAAATAAAAATGAGAATTCTAAAAATAAATGATTCTTTTGTCTAGAAAATATTGCATTGTACCAATCTCTGGAATATAATTTTCTTTGCAAAACCAACAAATAGATTCAATACGTTGAACCGTTTATCATGAGTAGACAATTAATAGATCCAGTGGGAGTGACACATTGCTGTAAAAACAATAAATTAGAATTCAGTCTCAAAGCTCTGACATCCCAATATGTCCTCCAGTTGCTGTCATGGATCTAAAATTTTCTGTTTTATTTGACTAAGGCATTATGCTTATGGAATAGTAATAAATAGTCAGAAAATATATTAACATGGATTGATTCATCATCCTCTTGCAGAAAGGTATTGCAGCTTCACCTGGAGACAATCGGTAGCCCTAGGCGTTGGACATAGTGCCAAAAGGAGAAAGGTTATCGCCAAGAGAGAAAGATGGCAAGCCAAAAGTCTGCAGTCTAGTAAATTTGCTGGAGGCTGGTCATTCTGCTCTGCTACTTTCTTGGCAAATAAAATAAGAAAGTCAAAAGTAAGAGAGAAAAAAGAGGAAAAGTCAATGCTAAACAGCACAACAATAAAAATCATTAAGGGTATATATATATATATATATATATATATATATATATATATGAGAGAGAGAGAGAGAGAGAGAGAGAGAGTCTAGTTCCAAGTAATCAAATCAAACATTATAATTGAAATGAAAAACTAAAGTACTTTTCTAATTATTTGGGAACTAGAGTGTTTTTTTTTTTTGGTTTTTTTTTTCTTTTCTTTTCTTTCTTTCTTTCTTTTTAATTGCATGGGTTAGGGGAGAATATGCCAGCCGAATTGTCTTCATAGACAACAACATAAGCACAGACACTTTTCTTGCCAAACGAACTTCCTTTAGCTCTTTGGGTTTATTTTATAAATTAGGATTCCTGTGGAAACCCGGCTTCATGTAATAAAATATAGCCGAAAAACTGTGTCTTCCAATATTTCTTTTGTAAATCATATATCTTCCTCTTTACTTCTAAATATGCAATTTTAGGTTGAAACTTAAAGGTCAGCCAGAAGCATTTGACTTGAAACAATTTGGAAGAAATTATTTTAAGATAAGCTGCTTTTATGTCAATAAAAAATTTAGAACAGCCTTGAGAATTGACTAAATACATCATTTTGTCCAAGAAGAGCTCTTTAAAATGAAGTAGCAATCAAAAAGTATGACGATCTTACTTTCTGCAGATGTGCTGCTAGGTGTTAGTTGGTAATGAGTTTGAGAATTTTCTCTTCAAACCAAGACCAGGATTGTAAGATATAATATTGAGTACAGGGCAGCTATACTATTAAACTTTCAAATGTATTCAATTACACATCCTTACTATACAGTTATCATAGTATAATACACTAGACAAAAATTTTAAGATAGCTTTTACTTGATTTATGCTGAAATTAACAACACAGTCTAACAGGAGTAGATTATTCATAGGTATTAATCTATAAGGTATAATTATTAAATTAATGGTCCATAAATGATTAGATATTTAAAAGCAACAATTACATCATGTTTAGTCAAACAGTAACAATTAAAGTTATATTCATAATGTGTTTCTAATATATAGAGATACATAAAAAGGTAGAGTTAGAGATCCTATAAAGAAAATCAATTATTGAACATAGCTAATAAATCATGTAATGAGTAATTGTGTATTTCTTAAAACATTTCTACGATGTCATATCATTTTCCCTTGTTTTATTTTTCCATGGGCATTATTGCATTTTAACTGGGAAAAAAATCAGTATTGCTTCATAATGAATTAGTTACTTAGAATGACATCTTTTTGTTCTAAAGGAACCATTGGCAAAGGTGACCAGCAGGCCAATTTTGGACTGGAATGGTCCTTTGGTGACAAAGCTTTGCAAACCCTGCTTTAAAAAAAAATAGAACCAGTGAATATGTATGCCACCATCACCCTTTACACTTCTCTATTTATTGAGAAGAGCCAAGGTTGTATCACTAACATATACTACAATTATTATTTAGGGATCAGAAGTTTCCTCAGCATCATTTACTTCGGCTAGACCTAGGCTTTGTAAATAGCATTTCATGTAGTTTATGTGGCTTATTAAATTTAATTCTCAAAATTATCTATTAGTTATGATGAAAATGAAACACAGTCAGGTCATACCTATAGCAAGAAACAGAGTCAAATGGTCAAAAGTTGAATCCATTCATGTATAGAAAAGAAGAGAGAGAGAGATTTGAATCCATTCATGTATAGAAAAGGAGAGAGAGAGAGAGAGAGAGAGAGAGAGAGAGAGAGAGAGAGAGAAGCAGACTCTTCCAGGACCATAGCATAGCATCCCTCTAATCTGAAAATGGTACATACCTCATGGATAGAATGATAGGATGCAAGTTAGCTTTACAAGGTAGTGGTCTAAGAAGCCTCCACCAAATGACTTCTATTCCTAATTGGAAATAAAATGCAGCTATAATGATCTCTATATATCAGAACTTCCCTCCAAGATCTGGCGGCGTATTCTGGGTGAATGGACTTGTTAAAGTGCTCTAAGTTGACAGAATATACATAAAGATGAGATATTTTCTCACCCTAGAGATTTTCAATTTAAGAAAGTTAATAAATTCCCAAGGCTTGCAAATCAAAATTACTTGAAGTACTCCCTCATTAAGAATTCATATCCAATTAATGGTAATAAAGAAAATTAATTAGCATGCTATTTGTGTGGATACTGCATGTCTTCCCATGGACCTTTCATCACCTTTATGATAATCAAGTGTAATGGCAACGCGAATTTAAAAATCCTTTGCTTGCGGTTTCAGTGCTCAATTTCTGAACTGAAAACTTGCTACATAAAAAGAAAGGTGTGAAACCAATGTGTTAATATTCTACAAACTCTCAACTATCTAACACAATAGAAATAGCAAAATGGTTTTAATTTTTTATATAATTTGAATGCTTCTTAAATTATAACCCAACATTGTTAGGACTTATTTATGAAGTCGCTAAAATGTTTCCATCTGAGTAATAGAAATTGCTTTTTATGAACAGCTATTACCCAGCCAAACCATTTAAAATTCTTCATATTGTATCTGGCTCTACCATGTCCTGAAAACCGTGTTTCTTTACAGTGTTTCTTTATACTCTTTCTTTAGGTATAACTCTCCTGTAGTTGACAGACATAGTTTAGTGTTAAAATGAAAGAGAGAAAATAATTAGTCTCGGAGGTTTAGAAAATGTCTTTTTGGGTTATCCCTAATATTTGCATTATATAATCACTTTCAAATGTATCTAAAAACATACTTAACAAGACATATGTTTTTCTCTTTTATAGTAATTTATATTGTAACATTTTCCTCTTTTTAGAAGTCATTTGAAATGATGTGGAAGGCAATAAGGTAATATGTCAAATTTCTTTCAGTAGAAGATAACTGAATTAGCTAAGAAACATTTTTATTTTGCTTGCTTCTAATAGACAAGTGAATGTTTGTTTAAAGGATTTCTTTGGTGATTATGTGCACAATTCAATCCTTTCATGTTAATCTAAATATATTAGGAATATAAAAGTATTCAAATGCCTACAGCATTCTAAAATGACTCTTGGATTTTTAAAAATCATCTTCCATAGGTTTTGGGGATCTCATATGCATAACATGCAAATGCTCCCCATTTGCCAGCTGAGTTATCAGGACAAAGGACAATCCTGATGCCACTAGTAACTTCCTCAAAATTTTCAGAGATGTTTTACTACGAATGGCAAGAGGTTGAAATTTTAATTACACTTTGTATTTCTTTAAAAATATTTTTGATCAAATAATTACAGTCCATTTTATGTTCTTATTTATTTTCATCATTGTATTAATGTACACATTCATATGTATCAGAGGGGGTATTATTTTTATCATCCACTTATTGAAAATTAGGTTTTATAAAATATATTTGCATTTCATATTTAAAAAATAAAAAATTAAAACAAAATTAATTTTCATTAAACTTCAGTAACAAAAATTCGAAGAAAAAGTGAGATTATCACTTATTTTATTAAATGAATTTGTTAATTTAATAAAGGAGAGTTATTTATTGAAGATTGCTACATTCCTAAAAGCACTATTTTTATTAAATTAAAATGAAATTTATTTTTATTTTTTAAATATTGAGAAAGTATCTTTTATATGTTGAAG
Organism: Ctenodactylus gundi; assembly: GCA_004027205.1. Taxonomy (NCBI): domain Eukaryota; kingdom Metazoa; phylum Chordata; class Mammalia; order Rodentia; family Ctenodactylidae; genus Ctenodactylus; species Ctenodactylus gundi. The sequence continues at coordinate 83,886 of PVKB01003410.1, read as the reverse complement.
TTTTTCTCCACTTTCTTGAATGGTATTTCAATAAATATTTTATTGTCTGCTTCATTTGTGCAATGTATCTGGGAGCAAATAAAAGTGAGTTATATCACACATAGCCTTTAGCGGTTAGGGGTAGAAACGCAATGAATCCACAGAGCAGCTAAGCTGAGAGAAAGATGTGTGATATGTTGATCCAGCATAAGCAACCGGAAGTGCCTACATGTGCCTCATGATGAATAGGAGGACGGGAAAAGTAGTAGGGACAGGTGGGGTTTGTGGACAGGCTGGGAAGCTGGGAAGCCCATGAACCACTTACTGTCTTTCAGAGATGCTTTCTAAAATATAAGCTACAAAGCTTCAAAAAAAAAAGACTGAGTTGTTTTACTCCTACAATTCATGTATATTTTATGTAGATGTATATATATACAACATAGGTATGAAATATAATAACATTGTGCTTTAAGGTACTTCCAATGACCTACCTTCCTCTCATTAAGCTCTACTACTAAACAACCATTGGTTTATACATTCACCTAATTTCTCACAATTTGAGAGAGTATTCTGTTACTTTTTAAACAGAAACATAATACCCAAATGTCTACTAATATTAAACTGGATGGAACAAAAAATACCTGTACTAAATCCCAAGTATATACTATAATAAGACAATCTTCATAGGATAATCGTTATGTTACTAAGCCACTATGCAAAATTCATAACAAGTTGTATTATTTATTTTAAGGTATAAAAACTACTAGTGTCAGACTCTCAGTTCACACAAGAGAGTGCTATAGTTTGGGTCTTTTGAAGGTCAATATGCCAAAGACTTGAACTTCCAAGTAGTACTACAGCAAGGTAGTGAACCTTTAGAAGGAGGGGTCCTTAGAGCACTGGACTCATGCCATGGACTCATGGAGTCATGCTGGAAGGGCATCAGAGGACCAGAAAGGTGATAGATATGGGAAGAAGTTTTAGATGAAAATGAAGACTCTACTAGGAATTACACTAGAGACCACATTTACTCCATATGACACCTAATATTTATTTATTTTGTCTATGCTCTGAGATTTGATGTGGCTAACCTTAAAAGCAATGTGCTACCTTTCTTGACTAACACTCAGACTGCAACACTAACATCACTGGCTAGTTTTAGAGTTGGAATCAGACCCAAAGAAGAGCAGAGTAGAAAGATTTGGAAAATTTGCAACATGGCCAGAGAAGATGCTCTTGGTAAGTTTCAGCCGCGAAAGATCTCATTATTAACACAGATTAAAACAAGCTAAATGGTTTACATTCGAATATCAGGAATGATACCTCATCCATGCGATACTGGTTTTTCAGATAAGCATAGCACGAGGGTTGGGATCATGGTGACTTCCGCTGAGCTTTAGAAGGAAAGCCAGGAAGCTAAGGAGAGGACTGTAGAATTAGAATCCTTGTAGAATCTCAAGATGGCAATGCATGGGTTTGTGAGAGTAAAAATAAAGACATAATTAGGACCTCAGGGAAGTAAAAGTGCCAACAAATGCAGCACTTGCCTTAGGCACCAAGTAAAAACAATGTCTTTTGCTGTAGACTTGCCCAACAATCTTAAAATGTAGATGTTTATGTAAAATATTTATTTTAAATTAACAATCTTGATTCTTTTACTCACCATAGACTATGAAAGTTCCATTCATATTTTAAATGAGATATGGGGGAATTTTATTCCTTAGTTGTCAGGGGCAAAGGACAATTCTAATTGACAAGACTTTCTTCTAATAGAATTAAGCAGGATAAGATGTTTGCTTTTCTCTCTGCAACTTAAAGGGGAAGGAAGATTTTTTTATCAGTAACTTCTTACAGAACTCTGTTCTTTTTACTGTATAGAGAATATTGTGATGAGTAAAATGCAGCCTCTCCCCATAAGGCTTTATATTCTAGTCCAGAGAGTAAGATCATTTAAAAACATGTATACTGAGAATAGTGAAACTCTCCTGTATGATACTATAATGGTGACTATATGTTATCATATATTTGTCAAAGCCCATAGAATGTATCATACAAAAGTGAATGTTAATGCAAACTGGATTTGGGATTATAATTATGTGTTGACATTGGACCACAGTTTTACCAAATATTTCAGTTACTTGCTAATACTGATACTTGGGAGGCTGTGTGTAGCAGGTGTCGAGGTATATCACAACTCTAGCTGCTGCTTAATTTTTCTATAAATTTAAAGTAGCTGCAAAAATAAAATTCATCAAAAATAATTGTAAAAAATTAATTTAAATGCTATCAATGAAATTTCATCAGAGTTTACTTGATTTACAGAAGGACTTGGGAAGAGTTCACAACTGAAAAGCATTCTGATGGATGGATAGGACTCACAAGGCATTCCACCGAGAAAACGCAGAAAGAGCAAAAGCTTGGCAGTGTGAAATGTGAAGGATCTTTGATTGGGAACAGGGGCTCTAGATGCCACCTGTTCTCTGTCCCTCAGAAGTAATTGCCTGTGGAAGGCACAGACAAAGATTTATGGAAAAATGAGAACTGAAGCACACTTAATTGTTGTGAATGCTCATTCTAAGTTCCCAGAAAACACAGGCCTAGGGCAAACTGTTGGAAAAACAAGGCAAGTGTGGATCTGCTAGCCCTCTTCTGTGTTTTCTTCTAATTAAGTTTCTCCTAATCCATCTGGAGGTAGAAAAGATGTATCAGAGCTAATACAAATACCAGTGTTTCTTCAGTTTGATGATCCTATAGGGAAGTGACTGGGGACCAGGAATCTTCTGAATATCAAGCCTTCTGTGTTGTGCCCACAAGTCTGGGGGGATCTGGGGGTGGTACTGTATATCTATTCTCCCCTTAGATCCATGCACAGGCACGAGTCAAAATGAAAAAAATAGGTTATTGCAGTTACCTTAGTTATTATCAAGTTACTTTCCACCTTGACCCCAATAAATGAGTAAGTGTATAATTTGAAGTAAATATTACAATTATAATTTGCTTTTTCTGCACATAAGTACTTCAGTGTCTCTTTAACACTGATACATATTGCCCAAACTTCTGATTTATGTCCATTTTCAGACTTAATAAAAATTTTCAGGTGATGCACTAATTTAGCTCATCATTTTGCCTTGTTGATCATTCTAATCAAATGAATCAACTTTTCTTAAGATGGCAATACAGTAAAAACAAAAACTATTTTTTCTTAAAAATCTGCTTATTTTAAATTCGCAGACATAAATAATTTTTAAATTTTTAAAAAAATGTATACCTTGCCAAAGATGCTTTCCCCCCATTTTATTGATATGTATAAGTGTAAAATTTAAAGCTTATATTGATCTTGAGCATTTTGTGTACATATCTATCATGGCAAAACTACAAGGCCTTCCCCTCTCTCCATTTGACCCTCCTCCACTTCCCCCCAATTCCCATTATTTTCCACATTAAGTTCCATGAGATAATTGTGATCTGGGTTTCTCAGATCAGAGAAACCTTTCAATATTTCACGTTCTGTTTCAAACTTAAAGAAAACTGTCATAAGGGATAGGAAAAAAAGGGAGAGAAAAGTAGCTGGTCAGGATGGAGAACCAGGTCTATCTTTGGCCTTTGTTTCATGGAAGAGATTTATGAAGAGGGAGTTCTCGGAGTGGATCCAGGACAAGGACAGATCTGAAATGAGGTTTTAACGAGGAAGAAATGTTATTAGCTTGCTTTGGAAGAACCACAGTGATCTAGCTAACTGAGAACATTTGAGAATAACTTGTCATCCATGTATACACTAACAACAATGCCATTGAGAATTTGTCTTACTCTGTGAATTTGAGCCTGAAATTAGGGGACAGGTTTCGTCCTACCCCAAGCACTCTTCACCATATCCTCCAGTTTCTCCAGTCAAAAAAGAAAACGAGACAGAATGAGACAGTCATCCTTCGTTTTGTTTATAGATATTATAACTTCTAAAACACAATAGATCTGGTTGTTCATCAGGAAGAAGAGTTCATTTAGTAATAAATCAGCATTTTGAGCCTGAAGTGAGCAAGTTAACAAAGTACTAGAATAAAAGAATATTTCAAAATTCATAGGAACATATTGATTACACAAGTTGAAATTAGTTCAGGGGTTATCAAAACACATGCAGACATGGGGATCACTGAAAGCCTTTCGGCTACACTCCGTGAAACCCAGAATTCCTTGCTCCCGTCGTCTGGCCAGCCTTATGTGTCCCTTGGGCCAGGGTGTATGGAAGAAAAGAATATAGAGGGAAAGGTAACTGCCTTGCAGATCGAAGTCAGGAAAAATCAATACTAGAAAAAGATTCTAAGGGAACATGCTATAAAGAGAAGGAAGGTTGCTTGCTACTGGAAATTCCTGGAAGATTAAAAGGAGCACCATTCTTCATGTCAATCAATCTCCCTTATCTTACAAAGATCAGACATCTAATTCATAAATAACAAGCTTGATTTGGTGAGACTGACAAATATTACCCAGCAGCACCTGGATTACTGTCATTTTTATAACTGAGCTAGCTAGGTGTATCAGTAAATACGCCCAAACACACACACACACACACACACACACACACACACACACACTTTTTTATAGCTATTGACACTACTCTATTGCTCTCCCCTCCCCCAACATATTTGCCCTTTAACAAGGAACCCAGAATAGAAAAGAAACCAAATGCGATGTCATGCAATACTGAAAATCAAGTGAATTAAAAATAAGGGTCAGTGGTTAGGCAATTCAGATGCGTTGCATTGTCCATAATATGCTAATGCTGTTTTTGTTTTCTCCTTAAATTATTTTCTGGTTGACATAAAAGTAACACATTTGTCGGTGTAAGCAACATAAAACACCATGTCAAATACATTCTGTCTTTCTCTCTCTTCTGGGAAATGAACCCAGAGCATCTGCACTGAGCTAAGCCTCTAACCCATATTTTCTTTTAAGTTTTGATTTTGAGACAAGTTTTCTCTAAGTTACTAACCTGCCCATACAGGCCGAAACTTGCACTCCTTCTGCTTTATCGTCCATAGTGCTGTGCCTGTGCAGCTGGGCCCAGCTATAATTTTTATATTTTAATAATTTTAATGTCTGTCTGACTTTATACTTTATCATCAATTATAATTCATATCACATTATTTTTAAAATCTTACAATTGAAATATTAAAAAATCTCCAAGGTTCAGTGTGACATCTCTACTAATATATCACAAAATATAAAATAAACAGTAATTAGGCTGTTTTTCCATACAAGGATATTCCACTCACAGCTGTTCATTTGTGATTACAGAAAGTTCTTTTCGAGCAGTTTTGAGGGGCCAGAGCCAGATCACGAGTATTCCAAGAACGCCTCCAGACCAAGGATTTCCAAATTCATTTCCCCAAGTTTTTGGTGTTATAAGAAGACAGAGGTGTCATGGCTAGAAAATAGTTTTAATACATCTAAAAGCTTCTAAAACTTTTTTGATATTTTAAAGTATATTGCCAATATAAAGACAACATGAACTAAGCAAAGTATTTATGTTTTTGGCTTTGTTCATACTAATGCACGCTCTTTAGAATATACAATTAGTGTTTTCACTAGTCATAAATATTTTTTTTTCAAATTGCTTAGTCTGAGATACACAAAAATCTTTCAAGTACCCTAAATCCTGTGGTGACAAAATAAGAAAAAATTATGAATATAAAAAAGTGTGAATCCCTAACTTGGGAAGAATTATTTTAAAAATACAAATGTTGTTCATCCTTAAAATACATTCCCTTGTGAAACACATTTTCAGACTTTCTCCTTTGTCTCTAACAATAAGAGTAAGATGCATTTAACCACCTGGTACAGGAGAGATAACAAGAGGACTGGTACTTAAGAAGATGGATGTGGAACCTAAAAGTTTGCTTGGCATTTTAAAAAATGTGGGTAGCTATGGGTAGCTATGATCATTTTGTATTTGAAGCTAAAGTGATTTCAGGAGACAGCATGCATGTCATTGAAATAATAGAAGTATCAAAATAAAAACAGTACATTTTAAATTTTATTGTGAAACTATGCTGGGTTAAGTTTTCTTCTGGGCTCTGAAAATAAGCCGGTTTTAATTTCAGACACATCATTTCCCTGTGATACGGTTTTTGAAAAAATAATAAAAGTAACCACCATGTTAACTCACTTATAAAATATAAATGATATCTAATTCATAGACTTCTGTTATAATAAATTTAATGTGTATCTCTGTATAAATTAAGTACTCAGAGAAAGATGTTAGTATTATATTACTCTTATTTTCTGGATTTCTTTCAGCAAGGTACTTACCTTTACTTCTATTCTAAGAGTAAAACCAAGGCGCCTTGACTACATAGTCTGTTGTGTTTTGGATCTGGAGCATCCCCAAAAGCCTCAGGCACCAATGGATACTGTGTACTGTTGGGAGGTGGGACCTGGCCAGGAGGGGTGGATTCTCAGGTGAGACCCCGACCTGAAGGGATGTGTGTTGCTTTTGCCCTTCCTCTCTTACTTGGCTCTTTTCTGCCATGCTGTGAGGAGCCCTGTCTCTAGTTCCTGCCCTGCCACGTGGTTCCACCATTTTCAGTCACCTGCAGGTGAATAGACTGTGTCCTTCTAAAAATGTGTGCTAAAATAAATCTCCTTAAAGTTGTGGGTGTCAGATACTTAGTCCAGAAGTGAGGAAGTAACTAAGACATTGCCCTTACACATGACCACTGGGATACTTGAATGATTATGATTTTATAATAGTTAATAAATAAGAACATACTAACATTTAAATGTAGCAGAGACTGAGATTCTGCAGTCACTGGAGATTTGCCTCTTCATCACCATTGTGTGTTTTTTTTAAAACTTGTATCTCATAACTACACTGATTTCAAGTATGAACTTTGGTTGGCCAATCTCCCTTCCTTGCCTGTCTGAAACAGTAAGATTATATATGATCAGATATATATATATATATATATATACACACACACACACACACAAGTATCTAAAAGGGCACTATTTCATTTTTTTAAAATATAGAACCTTGAAGCTCTAGACACAAAAAGAGTCATGAAACAAAGGTTGGTAATGGCTAGGTCAAACTTATCTAGCTTCTGGGTACCTGCTGTGATAAATGCTAATACAGCCAGAACAAGGATTCATCTATCGGCTTCAGATAGAAAACAAAACAACAATTCAATGGTGAGTCAGAGGTATTCTCTCTCTTTGAAGAGACCATATATTTTCCTGTTTAGTTCAATGACCTAGAAGGTTTTTTTTACAGCACCCATTCAGGGGACTCTAACAAGCCAGAGGCTCACACACAGGGTGCTCATCAATCCTTCTTTTGCTGTCTGAATGTTACCCCTCCCCAGGCTTTCCTGCATAATGAAAAGTGAAATAAATAACCAGGTTTAAATTTTATACCTAGTTCTCACACTCAATAATTATGACTGCGCTGGAAATGTTGATAGAGTTGTAATGAGTAGCCCAATCTATGAGGTGTAATGTACCTAATGAAATTTTACATTGGATTTTTTTTTCAGCAGGCCTGGCTTCCCTGTGGCTGTTAAATATAGAAGGCAGCAGACTCTCAAACAGAACACGAGAGCCTCTACCCGCTGCCCCGTAGACACGCGTTCATGCATACACACAAACACACACACACACACAGGGGCACCGTAACCTGCTGCCCAGAAGACGCACCCTGCTGAATGCACACAAGGTCACATACACAGCCACAGTAAAAATAACAATATAGCACCAGGATTTTTGTTGAGTGAATATGAGCAAATATAAATATATAAATGATTCACAGAAATTTAGACAAAGCAGGTTCATGGTAGGCTTTCAATAGAATACAGAAATAATGATAAACAGCAGTTGAAATTCACTGCATTGTTACAACTGAAGCCAATCTTTTATCCCCAAAGTTATTCCTTTTATTAGTGTGTATGTGTGATAATTAATCATTTATAATTACTGACGTGGTGCTCACACAGATTATCACATCATCACATGACTTCCCTTTCCTCCATCCCACTCTCTAAATCTTACCTTCCTATCCCTCTGCTTATAACTCTGCAATCACTCTCCAGCTCTACGGAATGTTTAGTCTTTTTAACAAGCCGTCATTTCTCATCTCATCTCTTTTCATGCACTTATTCATCTGTTCCCTTCTCCATCCAAATGGTATTTATCCTACAGTATTAGTAAATCAAGCTACAGATACTCATGACATTTGCTTTTATTCTATAGTAGTAGCTCAATAGACTATATCTGCAGGTCAAATTTGATCTGCTACCTACTGTATAAATAAAGCTTTACTAGAACACGGCCATATCCATTCATTTTATACAGCTCTATGACTGCTTTTGAGTTAGGGTGGTGGAGTGGGCTCTCTGAAATACAAACTGCATGTCCAGCCAAGATAAGGAAAACATGTTTCATTTGTTTCTTTATGGAAAATCTTTACTGACCTCTGCTCTAAAGTATTGCTGTGGCTTTTGAATAGAAAAAGAAATTGAGTGGGCCAGGTAGCTCTGGAAGGACTAGTTTAAGGAATGTTGTCCTAGTAAGATAGGCCAAAGATGATCATGTGAATTATGAGATTTTGATGATGGAAATTTAGAGCTTCTGATGGATTTGAGAAAGATTTAAGAAGCTGGACAGAAATTAATGAATCATTGAGTAAGATACATGAAGGAGAGGGAAGTTGTAAGGATAAATTTTATGTTTGTGCCTTACACTGAAAGACAGATAGTGTCATTTGCTGGAAGTGTACCAAATTTAGGAGAAAGACTATAAATTTAGTTCTAGACATGTTGGTCTTGAGTTATCTTTGAAATATCCAAGAAGAAATGTAAAGTTCTCAGTTGAGGTTGGGGTTCAAGTAAGACTAAGCTACATAAAAAAATTTATGAGTACATGTGAATAGGAGCCATGGAATGTGAGATTTCCTGGGAAAATATGACTACCAAGAAAGAGACATTTAGTAAAATTCTTAAGGCCCTGTGATGCATCTGAGCTAGGTAGAATGAGAAGTCTTGCAAAAAAACAATCAGGAAGAAAATATGGGGAAAAGAAAGAAAAATATTTGTAAAGTCAGAGGATTCAAAGAGTGAGTGAACACTGAGGCCATTGTATATGCGACAATAGAACTTTTTGGAAGTCCAAGACCTGAATACTAAACGCAGTGATGAAGGTTGAAGACAGGCTCAGGAAACAGTGAATGGAATTGCAAAAACACAGATATGCGGCACAGGAAATTCTGATAAACTTAGAGGTTCTTTCCCTTACAAAGAGTTCTGAGAGTTCACCTTCACTCACGTAACTGTATTCTGACTTGCTCTGTTTGGTTCTCACGTTACTACTTTTATTGTGACACATACTCTATACCCTTTTGCCCCTGGTGGTCTCTTCTCACTAAGTTGCAGCCCGCTTGAGTGGTTGAATTGAATCACTTTCACAGCTGTCCTTTAATCACTTAGCTTTCAAAATGTATCTGTCGGTATTAAAACCAGAAAGACGAAGAACAGACAGACTTTTCAAGACCTCATTTTGATCTTTGCTTTTATTTACTTATTTTTAAAAGGAATATCAAAACTTAACATGGCTCACAATGTACAGTTCACAAGCAGGTGTTTGAAAATATATGTACATTGTGGAATGATTAAGTCAGGTTAGTACATCTCTTAATTTGCACACTTGTTGAATAGAGACTGTTTAAAGTTTTATATTTTAATAATTTTTAAATACACAGTATGTGTAACTAACTATGGTCATCATATTGTAGAACAGATCTTATCTTTAAAAAATTGTACGTCGTTGAGTTCACATACAAATGAAATCATGTTGCATCATGTGCCAGCTAGTACTACTTGTCATTATGCTCCATGTTTAAACCCATTGTCACAAATGACAGGGTTTCTTTTTCATAAAGATTGAAGAATATTCAATTCAATACATGTACTAACTGATTCATATCCACTCATCCATTAATCAAAACAAGTTTATTTCATTCTTTTGACTACTTAAAATAATGCTGCAAAAATTCAGGAATGCAGATGCCTCTTCAACATACTGATTTTTTTTCTGGATTCTTTGGATAAATTGCTAGTAGTAAAATTTCTGGGTCACATATGATTTCTGATTTTTTGAAAAAATTCATTACCCTTTTCTATAATCACTACATTCATTTGAATTTCCACAAACCAAGAAAAAGAGTTTCTTTTTCTCTACATCCTCGCCAAGACTTACCACTTTTTTTTCTTTTTTCTTTTTTCCTTTTTCTTTTTTTCTTTTTTTTTTTTTTTTTTTTTTTTTTTTTTTTTTTTTTTTTTTTTTTTTTTTTTTTTTTTTTTTTTTTTTTTTTTTTTTTTTTTTTTTTTTTTTTTTTTTTTTTTTTTTTTTTTTTTTTTTTTTTTTGGTCATTCGTCATCTCCAACACATGTGAGGTGATAAACTCTTGTGAGTTTTTATTTTCATTTTTTTTTTCTCTGATGATTGGTAATGTTGAGCTTTTTTTCATGTACCTTTAGCCATTTGTATTTTTTAAAGAGTTTTTAAAGAAAATTTCTTCATTTTTATGTTAGGTCATTTCTTTCCTTGTTTTGGAATTGTTGGAGGATCTTCACCTGCTTTGAACATTAATCCTTTCCCAGATATAGAGTTGTCTAATGTTTTCTCCCTTCCCATAGGTTACCCTTTCAATTTGCAAATTGAATTCTTCCATATGCTAGTTTTGAACTTTCAAAAACTGCCATGTCATAAAGGAGTAATTAGGCTAAACTTTTTTGTCTTGATCTAAATATTTTAAAATAATTATCTTCAGGGAGAATAGCACAGTAATTAGAGAGCTTGCCTAGCAAGAACAAGGCCCTGAGTTCAATTCCTCAGTATCATATAAGCTAGGCGTGTTGGTGTATGCCTGAAATCCCAGCAATCAGGAGACTGAGGAAGGAGGGTTGCTGTGAGTTCAAGCCCAGGTGAGGCTACTTAGTGAGTTCAGAACAAGCCTGGGCTACAGAAGTATATTCTTGTTGCTGTGGTGTAATTTAAAACTTATAAAATTAACTAAAATTAAAACATCAAGATTTCAAAATACTTACGAACATGCTAATGAATGGTAATTACTTTTGATTAATTGTATGAAAAAAATCGTAGTTCCCAGTGGAACTAATTATTAGGCACAAAATGACCTGTAAGTGTGCTGTAATAAGCTAATTCAGGCACATTTTTCCCACTTAGGCAAACTAAAATATCTGAAATGCATTCTTCCCATTTTCAGCAGAAGAATGTAAAAAATACTTTAAAACTGTATTTCATGAAAATTTAGGTGTGAGAACAGTATCTTTCAGTGAAATCTTATAAACTGCTATTTAGGTAATAGTCAAACAGGCCCAACCTGCACACTGACATTTTTTTGTGCCCTTGAGGTTTTTTTTTTTTTTAATGTTACAATGCAAAAAATTTTGGTACTTATATGTGCATATTAACTGTATTTTGCACTTTAAATGTGGCCCAAACAATTCCTCCACACTCCGGAAAAGACAGGACCAGAACCCTGGCAGGCCTTTTGCTCATCGTGTTATGCTCACAGAGTTATGTCGCTTTGTGAAGCAAGCAATTTTGTACCACAGAGTAGTGCTGCTTTTAATGTTAGGAAGCTCACTTCTTTCTGCTAGGAAACAGAAATCATCTTCCTGTCAGCTGTCGCTGTGGATTTTTGGCAGCGCCATGAACTTTCAGGTAATTCTGAAAATAGAATTTTTTTTTTTTTTTTGAGAAACCTCCAGCCTGATGCGTAAAGAAAGCAATGATAAGGCTGCTGACATAGTTTCGAAGTGAATTAGTATGTTTACACTGCAGAATGACACTTAAAAATTAGAGATGGATCTCCAACTCTCTGCCATGGCTGAACACTCAAGTCATTGCCTTTGACTGTGAGGTTAATTAGGCCCTGTCCAAAGGAAATCAAATCCCCCCATTAATCTTATAAAATATGGGAAAGACTGTGCTTTAAGGAAAAGATGTTCAAGGTGAGCTGTAAGACTTTGTGTTTCAGAAAGCAAGAACGAAGTCATTTCAGGAGAGCATTATTTATTAGGACATATTTGTGCTCTCAAAGTAACATATTTCAAACAGGAAGCCAAGATCGTGGATTTTATTTTTCTCTAGTTTTCTTGAGAAACCGTTTTAATGAAGATGCAAAGAGATACTATCTTGCTAATAAAAGCATTTAAATGCCTACACAGCAGGGTTTTTCAAGTCTGCTGCAGATCTTGGCTGTTCAAAGAACAATGGTGAAGACCAGAGACTGAAGGTCAGCGACTGAAGATTAGAGACAGAAAGACAGGCACAAGTTGGGACTGGAGCAAATCCGGGAGGAAGACCTGTAGCATGTAGCAAGTTGGCCTCTGTGGACAATTGTGAAAGAGAGAGCTGTCCCAGAGAACGAAGCTGGAACAATCTTTCTGCTTCATCCTTTTATGCCATTTAATTTCCAGTTGGCCCTCTCACAACTGGGTGAGTACTCTTCTCTCATTTGCAGGCTCACAAGTCACTCACCTCTAATCCAGGCTGGTTCTCAATTCCCGATTTAGGCGTGGTTCCCAAACCCTAATCCAGGTGTGGTTCCTGATGGCATCAAGTTGATATAATCTCCCCAATGGTCACAGATATTTTACCAGTCTTTATCTTCTTGATTTTCTTTTTTCTTTTCTTTTCTTTTCTTTTCTTTTCTTTTTTTTTTTTTTTTTTTTTTTTTTTTTTTTTTTTTTTTTTTTTTTTTTTTTTTTTTTTTTTTTTTTTTTTTTTTTTTTTTTTTTTTTTTGAGACAAAGTCTAGCTCTGTAGTCCACGCTGATCTTGAACTCACTATAGAGCCCGGCTGGACTTATGCTCAAGGCAATCCTCCTGTTTTAGCTTCCTGAGTGCTGGGATTATAGGCATGTGCCACCACACCTGGCTTTTGTAATGATGTTCAGGGGAATAGAACTGGGGTACTTAGCCTTTGACATAGTGGTTTCCAGGCAACCCCAGCTGAGCCCCATCCTAAATAATGGGAGCTTTTACTCCCAAAGCTTTAGTTTTTAAGTAAAAGTGTCTCCTACATGTTGCCTCCTTCATCATAATTTCATTCTTTGATAAAGAATATAGATCAGATAAAAACAGGGTGAACAGGGTGAGGGAATAAAAGAGATCATTTGCGAGCCAAAACCTCCCACCCTTGGATAAAAATTACAAAGCTAAAGGTCAATGGCAACTAGAAATTAGGGATGAATGAAGAAAGGCCTCTTTTGTGTGTGGGGGAGGTACATGTGTGTACATGAACATGAGTGTGTGTATGTGGGGGAGCATTTTAGTATTCTCCCTCACAGAAGTTTTTGCCAGCCAGTGTACATCCAGCAAAATTGTTAGCAGCTTTGGGAAAGGTTAAGAGGAACTGGACAGAAATCTGGGGGGAAAAAGTTATTTACGAATCCCTTCAAAATTTGGTGTGATAAATGAAGCAAGGCCTTGGAAGAGAGGTGATCTCTGGTAGTGGCATGTGAAACCACTGGACACCCCTGGACTGAAGTTTAGAAGGATTGAGGGGTGCAACTTGTGAAGTCATGATCACAAATTGCCTAGAAAAACTCCAGTCTCTTCACAGATGCCCTGCCACCAATACCATTTGATATCTTTTCAAAACTGAGACAAATTTGAAGCGTGATGCCTAAATAAAGAGTTGAACATCATGTGAGATGATTAAAGAAGTTTTAAGCAGCAAGTATATAGCTGTGATTATGTACATTGTAAGAATAGAAAAATACCATAAAAATAACCTAATTATGTAGAAAACAATTTAGACAAACTAGAGTAATCCAAATCAAAATGTAGAAGGAAAGAAATAGTAAATATAAGAGGGGAAATCAATTAAATTGAGATTTTTAAAAATTACAAATATCCTTAAATCAAAGAGTTGGATTTTTGAAAAGATAGGCAAGATTGACAATCTCCACACAAACTTACCAACAGAAGGAAAATAAAAGCTCGTATCATTGCAAAAACAATTGAAAATGGCAAAATCAATGTTATCATTTGGATCTGAAAAAATCTCAAAAGCCTCATGTGTTTGGATGTCGTCATAAGCTATGGAACTAAGTGTTGTTAAGGGGCAGGGCTTGGTCAGAAAGAGTGGAACACTGGGAGCTAAAATAAATCTTAAGTACCAAGGATTTAACCTAATCAAGGAAGTAAAAACCTCTGTAATAAGTTGAAGGAATCTGAAAAAAATAAAAAGACATTGAGAAGGACCTTAGGAAATGGAAAATACACCCTGTTTTATGATACCCAGAGTCAATGCTGTCAAAGTGTCCATACTATCAAAAGATGACATATAGATTCAATATAATTCCAGTGAAAATGCAAATAATATTCTTTGCGTAAGTAGAACAAATATTCTACATTATGCATAGGACTCAAAGTGATCTTGAATTGACAAAGTAATCTTAAGCAACTAAAACAAAATAAGAAACATCACAATTTCAGATTTCAAATTATATTACAAAGCAACCACGACAAAAACCACGCACTAGTTACCGGCACAGGTGAAAAAAATGGAACAAAATTGAAAATGCAGAAAAAAACTTAAGACATCTTGAGCCATCTGATATTTGTTAAAGGTGTCAAAAATATGCCAAAGAAAAGATAACCTCTTTTAAAAATTATGCTAAAAATCTGTTATGCACATGCTGAAAAATGAATCTAGAATGATATATTTCATCATTATTAAAATCAAATAATAAAAGAGTTAGACATTAAAACAGAAGCAGATTCTCTTGAAAGATATATCAACACTTGAAAAACGAGGGAGAAGCAAGTGGTGTCTGAATTCACCAAATGTATATGCAGTAGCACCAAGAAATATCAAATGAGGTTATAATAAATTGAAAAGTGTCTGTATAATAAAAGAAATAATTCATAAAGCGGACAGACAATCTGTAAAATGGGTAAAAAATTTACTGGTTATTACTTGGATGAAAGACTTATATCTAGAATAACTAAAGCACTCAAAATATTAGATCCCCCCCCCCCCCGTAAAAGACACAATCAAAAAAATTGACAATTGAAGTAGACACTTCTCAAAAGAAGTATGAATAGCAAATAAGTGCATGGAAAACTCTCCAACATCATTCTTTATTAGATAAATGTAAATTAAAATAACCCTGAAGTTCTACCTTATTTCAGTAAGAATGGTTATCAAAAACAACAAAAACAACAAATAATGGTATTGTTGTTTTACACCAATGTTTGTGTGATAAACTAGTATAGTCACTATAGAAATTCATGTGAATATCCTTCAAAAAAATAAAAATAGAAATTCCATTAAACTCAGCTATCTCTTCTGAGTATCTTTCCAAAAGAATTAAATACATAGGATCAAAACAACAAGCAGCTGCATTGTGTTCATAGCACAACTCTTAGTATCCAAATATCGAAACAGGCCTCTGTGTATATAAATCAGAAACAGAAGTAAACATCCCATTGTTTTCCTTAAGTGAGAAACAAACTTCTTCCAATTGCCTGTAAAGGCCTCCATGCTGTTGGGCTTTATAGATGCATAGTATTCCATTGTGTATAAATACTACAGTTTGTGTATCCATTGGTCTGTTGATGGGTATTTTGGTGACTTCCATGTTCCAGCTATTGTTAGTTGTGCTGCTATGAACATGGGTATACATATATCTCTGCTGTGTGTTGTTTTGGCCTCTTTTGGATATATTCCCAGGAGGGGTGTTGCTGAATCGAAGGGGATATTTATTTCTAGTCTTTTGAGAGCTCTCCATACTGCTTCTCAGAGTGGTTGTATGAATTTACATTCCCACCAGCAGTGGAGGAGGGTTCCTTTTGCCCCACAGCCTTGCCAGCACTGATTATTATTTGACTTGTTGATATAGGCCATTCTCTCTGGGGTGAAGAAGCTTGAGAACATTATGCTTAGTGAAGTGAGTCAAAAGCAGAAGGTGAAACATCGAATGCTCTCTCTGATATGAGAGACCCAGATCACAACACCTATGGAACTTAAGACAAAAGACAAAGTGAAAGACAGGAGTAGCGTCGGGGAGGAGGGAGGGAGAGATGGGTAGGGGGAGGGACAAAAGGAGAGTGGGAAAGCCCTTGCCAACTTGACAAGATACGTATGTGCACAAAATGCTCAACTCCATTGTAAACCTTGAATTTTGCACGTATACATACCACTAATATGTGGGGGAAAATGAGAAACAAAAATATAAATCATTTACAGAGCAAAAAAAAATGATAGGAAATAGGGGATAGACTTTGTGGAAATGAGAATTGATCAGGAATGGGGAAGACAGGAGGGCAGAGAGCGAGAGGGACATTTTACCACATGGTGAAGCTGTGACATGTATATACCACAGTAGGCTATGTTTATTGTGTATTGCAAACAGTATTATAGAAAAAAAAGAATAATCTTAAGTCTATCAGTCACATTTAGAAGAAACTTTGATAATACTGACATGTAACTAGAATATTTTAGAGCCCACACAATATGATAGTAGGGCATTACTTACTATGAGAAAAACATTGTGACTCAATACCCAACACCCACAAAATCAAGAAAGGAAAGGTTTAATTTAGCTCACCGTCTCGAAGGTCACAGTCCATTCAGGGGCGGCCGGCAACAATCGAAGTACATGGCAGAGAGAGAGGTGGAGGCAGCTTCCCCGGACAAACAGGAAGCCAAACTGAGGCTAGTTGAGACTAGTCCCAGAATCCTCTAGGAAGGCAGGTGCAGCTTATATATCCTTTCAGGTCTCCGCCCCGCCCTCCAGGAAGGCAGGTGCAGCTTATATATCCTTTCAGTTCTCCGCCCCGCCCTCCAGGAAGGCAGGTGCAGCTTATGTATCCTCTCTGGTCTCCGCCCAGCAACCAGTCCCTCCTGCATCCAGGTGTGGCCACTACACATCGTTAATCCTAACTAACTGCAATCCACCCCTCCAGACCAGACCCCAATCCAACATCACATGATTCCATTAAAATACATGAGGCTCTTAGGGGACACTTCAGATCCTAACCACAGCAAGTACTAAGTGATTTTGCATTTCATTTTTTAAAAAATTAAAACAGTTTATTGAACTTGTTTGAGAAATACAGGCCAAAACTGACTCACAAAGACAGCTTGAAAGAGGTATTAGGCTTCCTTCTCTTCTGTGTGGTATTAAACAACCTGATTAAGCAAGCTGAAAGTAAGAGCATTATGAAAAACTCTGAATAAAATAGTTTATATGAAGGCTGAATCATAATTCAAAATAGCTTAGAAATGGGCTCAAATCAACAAGTTGAATTCTATGATGCATCAATAGGAAATTTGATATCTAATTTCAGGAGTCACAATAAAAATAAAGAATAAATAAGATGTCACTAAATTGTAATTTGAAAAATATATGTTAAGTATTTTAATCCATTATGTCATCATATGAGCCAGTATTATTCTGTGGCCCTAAAAAATAAATATCATTTTAAAATTACATACTTAGAAAATTATATTTCCTTCATTGGACATTTTGCAATCAAAAGGTACCTACAAAATTTAAGAAGATTAAATTATTTTTTTTCTAAACTTGAAGCACAGTCTGCCAATAGCAGGCCTACAGATAAAAATTGCATATATGGGGCATTATTCAACATTTGACCCACCATGTCACTCTCTGGTAGTAGAGATTAAACCCTGGGCCTCACATAGGCCACACACATCCTTTGCTACTGAGTTATATTTCCAGAACTTATAAGAGTTAAATTTTATTTAGAGGCAGAGTCTGCTAAATATGACCTCAAATTGATGAATTTTTTGCCTGGTGGCGGGGATTACAGATATCCTTCAGCTAAGGAGAAATTCTTAATTCACTTTTTAAAAGGCTTTGTGCCTACATTTGCTTTGGTTTTACTATGCGATAAACATTTTCCTATATTCTTCTTGTGACCATACTTAAATTATCTCTGCAAAGTGTTACCCAGTAAGGTGTTATTATTCCTTTCCAATGGATGAGAAAAGAGAGCCCAAAAGCAGTTAAGTAACTAGCCCAAAGTAGAAAGCAGCAAAAATGACCCAGAACTAAGACAGGTACTAATTTCAAGCCAGTGCTTTTGATTACAGTCCCAGTTTCCAGTCACCAGCAGAGTTCTACAGCCTGAGTGATGTAAAGTTATTCTTGAACTTTATGTGCCTGAACGAAACTGACATCTTTTTTAGTTCTTTGATCAAATAAATTCACTCAGAACCCTCTACCTCCTTAAGTGAGTAAAGGAGAGGGAGTATTGATTTAAGAGGAAGCCTGTGACACTTCCACTGGATAGTGACCACTGAAAGGCCCCCCAAAAAAGCCTTGGAGTCATAAGATACCCCAGTAGATTACAACTCTATGGTATTCCGATTCTGCAATTTGATGGCCAAGATTAGTTGCCTCCTACTTTTCAAGTTCTCACTTTTCCATCATCTGTACTTCTGCAGGTAGTAGCTAGGCATGAGCATAAGTGTAGAAAGCCAGGTCGAAGGGATGGCCAGTCAGGGAGGCTTACATAGAGAAAAGGGTGGTCACACATCTGGAAGGGAGCTCATGTCATCAGTCTTGTGTCTAAGCTAATTAAAAATGTTCCCAGGCTTTGTACGATAATTCTTTTGCCTAGAAACAGTTCACTTTAATTGACCAAGCAGAAGAAAGACGAGGTAAAGAAAAGTGAACTAACAGATTTCGAGAAGAAACAGGGGACTGTCCTGTGGCTGGTAGAAATGCAGTAAGAGAGAAAATGGGTCCTCACCTCAGTTGACCCTTCTTCATGAAACCATCATTAGCATGTCATGAATAGGCACAGAAGTTCATGAATGTCATTTAAATTACAGGAACACACATGCACAGAAGAGAATATCTCTTCTAGACAGAATTAGGGAGGGGCTGAGAAGACGGAGAAGCAAAATGATGACGTAAGGATGGAACCTGACTCAACTAATCCTCATCCGCACTCTTGTCATGGTCCTGACTTTTAAGAGCCAAATCTCTCTCAAAAACCTCGCTTACTTAACTTTCACATTACTTGCGTGTGGTCTTTCATTCATTCAGCTCTTCCAGAAGTCTGAATGATTTTGCCTTCCCTGGATCCGCAAAAACCACACATCACCTGTCATTGACCATCCTGCTCCACTGGCCACATAAGCGGCACTGAAACCTGGGACTTAGTCTCCTCAACTGAGGGAGGCAAAGGTGACCATGTTTCACTTGCTTAAATTCACTCTTCAGTTGGCTGCTTTTTATGAACATCTGTTTATTCTGCCACTCATGTGCTACTGATGTCAAGCCTTCTCACACAGCTTTCTTCTCTCCGGAAGTCCTTCTCCTCTAGGATAGTCATAAGTGGACTTATCTTCTTGCCCTTTTTTTTTGGGGGGGGGAGGCCAAAAGACTCTTTAAATGAGGATTAATGAGTCTTTTCCTGAGTTGGACATTCACTTTGATAACTCTGATGGGTGTGACTGGCCAATGGTGCTGCAAGTGGATGCAGCTAACCCTATACCAATATCACTGGGTAAGTCCCATTTCATGAAAGCTCCTTAACATGGGCATGACAAGGAGGTGTTCTGTGTATAAGGACTTCACACGGGAGTCCTCTCTGTAATAATCAATGGACTCAACTTTGGATGTCTTGAGGCATCAATTGTGTAAATAGGTTTATGTGGTCACTACTCTGAGAGTCCCATTGGTGTCCATGGAGAACTATATGGTGGAAACCTTTGGTTATTTATGGACAAATATAAAATAATCAAATTGATTATTAAAAAAATCTGGACAGTTCTCTCCCTGCAGAAACTGGGTGCCTCACATTTACGTGTTGTAAATCCCTCCACGAACCCATTCTTAGGAGATCACACGTATCTAACAGTCACAGGGGTCTACATCCCTGTCCTTGGTGCACTCATCAGGGCACAGAGGGGCTATGGCTGATAGGTTCAGCTGGTCAAGCTGCTCTCTGGAGGAGACCAAAGTGCCCACTCCATTCCTGGGAACGGCATCTACAGGCACCGGCAACGCTTCATCTGCAAAGCCGTTGCAGCCAGAACTTGCAGAGGCAAAGCCCTGTGAGTCTGCTGTTTGCTTCCAGAATGTCCAATACCCTACCCTTTGGTGGTGACAAAATTGCTGTCACTGAGTATTTTATTGCTATTTACCTGCAGCAGCATGTGTAGCCTTGGGAGCTCTTCATGTAGGCTGCATGTTCACTCAGATTTCTGTGCTTATTCCTTACTCTCAACAGCCCTCCAAGATTCTCGGCCTTCACCTGACATCATGTCCCACAACTCCTGTGAATCTGTGTTTTCCCTTATTACAACACCTGATCTGGGTACATTTCCTTCTTTGACATACACTAGAGCCTACGTAGAGGGAGTTGGAAGGGTCTGGATATACGGACGTCAATGACCTTCCCTTTACAATAAAATTTCTCAGAGCAGGCCCTCCCTGACGCCTCATGATTCAACAGGCAAAAGATGCCATTAAGAAACAATGGAACGGTTACTGCGGTAGAATGCCCAACTGCAAACAACGGCCTTTAAGGAAACATGCTGTGCTGAATGTAGCTGTGCTTTAAGATTAAAATCATACTATGTTTTGAGAAAACTTTCCTAACACCTTAATGTCTCTGTGATTTGTAATGACTGATGTATGTAACTGCAATTGCTGCCAGTCTGGGCACTGCCTGACCACAATGTCTGTGCCAGACTTGATATGATATGCTTGCTGTATGATTTCTTAGAAATAAGTTTAATGGTATGGATAGTTGATTTCTGTATTAGATGAGCATAGAATGTGAAACATATATTAAGGTGATCACAAAGAATAGACTTGTGTGTTTTGCTGAATATTTAAACATCTCCTTCTGTAACACCCTGCTAACAAAGAAACTGAAAATGGCGTAAGAAAGGTGTATAAATAAACTCAGCCACAGCTGATCAGTGGCCATCTGATTCACTGCCATCTGTGGTCCAGAGTCCTTCCTTTCGCCGACACTGCACCTCCTTAGGTACCCTGACTCTCCCCGGGGCTGGACTCCGGCAGCTCTCCCTGTGGGATATTAGTAAGGAGAGATGGAGAAATAAAAAGTAAGCAGGTCTTGACAGGAACACTCCTGGTCCTCATTCCCTTGCTAGGTTCAGGAAGACTTATAGGAGACACCCTCTTATCTCCCACATGTATTGCATTCCAGTGGAAATACAGAGTTATCATGAGAGGCCTGCTTGAGGTGCATTCTTCACTGGGATCATTTGGACTTTCAGCACTTAAAGAAGAATTATCTGATCTTCTAATGTACCTGCTTATGCCAATATCCCTTGGATGACGGGGAGAAATGGTATTCTGAGGAAAATATACATTATAATACCATTTTGGGGAAAAAAGGCAGGAAAAAAATGGTCAAAAGTGCCTTATGTGCAAGCTTTCTTTGTCAAGAGAGACAATCTAAAGTTGTGCAAATTTTGTAAATTAGACACTGCCTCACTGGCAGCCCTGGCCCCAAGTGGAAACGGGAGGGGGGGGTGGGTAGTTCTGCCATTCAGAAGCAAAGACCTAAATTTACCCAAGGAGGCATCTCTGCCTCTTCCTTAAAAAGAAAGAAAGAAAGAAAAAGAAAGAAAGAAAGAAAGAAAGAAAGAAAGAAAGAAAGAAAGATCTTCTCTGTAAACACCTACTTACCCTACCACAGATTTCCAGGACTTAATTTTAAACCCAGTGAGTTCCTTTCTCTGTCTTATTCCTCTCACAAATGACAGGAACAAACCCTCAGCATGGACATTCTTGATACTTGTAAGTTCTGGTTTCAATCCAGAACCTTACACAGATGAAAAAAGGATTTAGAAGAGTTCTTAGAGGACCAGACAAATGTTTAGAGACTCTCCACGAGCTGTCTTTCAATTTTGACCTATTCTGGAAAGATATGTTCATTTTAAATCAGACTCTCACCTTTTCTGAGAAAAAAGCAGAAATCAGAGAGGCAATAAAATTGGAAATGAGTAATATGTTTCTAGAACTATTTAAAACACACACACACACACACACACACACACACACACACACACACACAGTGACAGCATTTGTCCCTCTGGTGGACCCTAATGGTATTCCAACAATGCCTTGAGATCTTGAAGACACAAACATTTCTTACCTTAAAAATTACTGAAAGCCTAGAAGACTGCTTGCCCAGCAAGGGTAAGGTGTTATTTTCAATTCCCCAACACCACATAAACTGGGCATGGTGGCACAGGTTTTAATCTCAACATTTGGGAGGCTGTGGCAGGAGGATTGCCGTGACTTCAAGAGCAGCCTCTGCAACGTAGTGAGTTCAGGACCAGCCTAGTCTACAGAGAGACATTGTCTCAAAAATATATAAATGAATAAATAAATAAACTGAAATCCAGATGGTTGGAGCCTAAAAAATGTGTCAAAATAAAACAAAAAACCCATCATCTTGCACACAGGTTCTCAAAGTTTCCAAAGTACAGAAACCTACCCTGGGGAGGACAAATTGATGTGACCCAGCTGGCAAAAGTAACGGAAGTTCAGTTTCTTTTCCTTCTGGAGGCCAAAAAAGGCCACTGAAATGGTTCATGTTTTGATACATGAGACTGTTCCTCTTAGGCTGACCCCAGGACTCCAAAATGACAATATCCCATTCAAGGCCTCAGTAACACCAGGGAGAGAAGAAGCAACCTGTTTAGCCACTTACTCATCATTGAAAACTATTTCTGCTTTGGTCTCCAGGGTGAACTCTTACTCTTAAACAGGGCCATTTCCTTTATTGCAAGACTGGAAAGCTCTTGGGGTCAGAAATGGGTATAGTAGGAATTATCATATTCCCTCATTTCCCATCAAAAGTTATCCAGAAAGTTAACTGTGAGTTTAAAAAAAAATACTGCTCATAATACAGGCTATCTCCAAAATCAAAAACATTCCCTAGCAGTAATGATCCTAAAACACACACACACACACACACACACACACACACACAGAGAGAGAGAGAGAGAGAGAGAGAGAGAGAGACAGAGTGAGAGAGAGAGAGAGATGATTAGACCTCTTAATTACAGAAAAGAAAGGGTTATAGCTATACCTGAAAAAAAAAATGATGCTTCCCCACCAATCAATCAGCAATTGTCAAAAGCTAACTAACCAGGCCTCTAAAATCCACCAGAAGTCATCTAAATCATGGGTGACATAGCTAACAACCTGTATATGATTGTTGTGATCATTCCCTGAGGTCCTGGTAGGACTTCCTTATCTGTCCTCATAGCTTTTCTCTTTGACCCTTGTATCTTTAACATACCTACACACTTTGTTTTCCCACCTCCAGAGTATAAAACTTCAGATGACAAGGAGCTATGACTCTTTGAGGAGGGATTTGTAGATAGTAGTTAGTTAGACAGGAGTGGACAAAGTCAGAGTGGAGGGAGTGCCAGTCAGGGAGACTTAAGGTCTAGAAGAAAGCTTCCATCAGCAATCTTGTCTATAAGTTAATCGAAAATGTTCTCAGGCTATGTAGCGTAATTCTGTTGCCTGGAAACAGGTCATTTTAGTTGACCAAGCAGAACAAAGACCAGGTAAAGAAAAATAAAAAAATAAAAAAACTAATAGACCCCAAGTGGGGAGTTAGGCCTTTGCTATGCCCAGTGCACATTCAGTAAGAGGAGGGATATGCCTTCAACTGCCCTCTTCTAGTAATAACCAGTGCTAACATGTCAGAATAGGTATTAAAATTCATAAATCTTATTGAAACAGTGTGGATTATGAGAACACACATGCACAGAGAAGAAAACATTAGCTAACTCAGAAAAACAACCCTGGGCAGAATCTGGTAGGGACTGGAGAAAACAGTGAAGTAAAAGAATAATATTGATATAAAGATGATGTTATAGATTGAGTCTGGAATGTCCCCCGAAAGCTACATGCATTTTGATGTTGGTGAGTACATATGGAACCATGTGCTGTTAAGAATGGAGTCTGGTCAGAAGGAGTATATGACTGGCATGTGAAAGATCACAGGCATGTAGTGGATTATAGGCATATCACACATTACTGGGAGTGTTACATAGGAGGATTAGATCACTGGGGCTTAACCCTCAGTGGCCATAACACTGAGGATTGGTGAAGAAGAGGTAGACTGCTACCTGAAAGAGTATTCCCTACTTTCTGTCTGCCATACCGTGAGCATCTCTTATTCTGACTGTCTGTGCCATTTACCTTCTGCCATAGCCAGCTGTCCATGAATAGCTAGATGGGCTAAGATAAATCTTTTCTCCTTTAAGTCATGGATGTCAGATATTCTGTCTCAGCAATGAAAAAAATAACTAAGACAGAAATTTGCACAATAGAAATGGGGTTGTTTTACCCAATGTAGTTTGGAAGCCTTTGGAACTCGTTTGTGGGAGAAGTCTGGAAAGATGTGGAGATGCTGGTTAGAGAAGCCTTAGAAGGTTGGGGGCTGAGGGGGATGGAGCCAAGATAATGATGATGAAGGTTATTTCATCAGTGACTCCACACGACTCAGGTGGAAGTCAGAGATTTAACGAAAAGGTTTCTTCTACAGCTGAGGGTAGGAAGGTGGAAGATCTGGTGAACCTGAATCATGACCACAGGATCAGGGGAAAAGCCATACAGTTCACCAGCAAGTGGGAACAAGCTTCCAGACAAGGAGCGGGCCCAGGAAAAGGCCTGGCAGGAAGAGCCTGGAGCCGATGAGGGTCGGTGCGCTGGGCCAGCCTGCGAACTGCAACTGCTGAGTGAGGAGAATGATTGTAGCAAAGGGGACAGTCTAGAAGGCCTTGGTCATTCTTGGGGCTCTGTTTCCCAGCAGTAGCCTCTGATGGCTGTGTGACAAGACATTGAGTTACTTTGGTTGCAGCGCAGAAGCATGGAGAAGCCCCATCTGTAAGGCTTTGGAACTTGGGGATTGTAGATGGAAATGGAGTCACAGTGCTGAAGTCACAGTGCTGCAATCAATCACAACCAATGTAGGCAGGCCTTACGAGGAGAACTGGAAGGACAGGGTGAGTTCTCCCAGGAGATAGGGTGTCAACACATCACACTCCAGGGATGCTAATGATCATCGCTGATGGTCCATAGGCTAAGAAGAGACTTGGCAATAGAGCAGGGGGTGGAGATTATGTTTCTTCTGAAAAATCTAAATTCTTATAGATTAGGTCTCAGGAAACAATCGTTGCATTCCCCTACCTCTACAGCATAGGTTTGAAAAGAGCTATCTTACCTGTGTGCGTGTGCATGGAAAGGGAAGTGTAAGCACCTGTGGACACAGGGCCATCTTGCCCTCTCTCAACCCATCCTCATGGGAATGGAAGGAAATACTTTCGATACAGTCTGGACGACAGGAAAAGCAGGTGGAGCTAGTTACACCTTCCACCATGGTTGGCAGGATCCAATGTATGGAAACTTCCTACAAAAATAATACATGGAGATAATTTTATTGGCCGTCAGGCTCACTTACATGTTTTCTATAAGTACATTGAAATTGTGCTATTTCTGCTATTGTTTGTGGGGTTTTTTTTCCTTTCCTTTCCTCCTTTTTGTTTGTGTTCATTGCTAGTCTGAATTTCTTTCTGTCTTGAGTAGCTCTTTATTCTCTTTTTAAAAAGCTTTTCTACAAATTATGGGGATAAATGCTCTCTTCCTAAATCTCCTTGCTTCTTTTTATTTTTTTTTTTTTCTCTTGCTTAAGTTTATCCACCTCCTTCTGACCTGGGGTTGGAGCTCTGTCATTCTTTTCTCTGTCCTAAAAATATTCTTCTATTTTCTTTCACACTCCCAAAGCTAACGCTTACTCTCAGACTGATCTCTCCTTGCCCCTATCACTCTTGTTAATAGTATTGCTAAATATTGATAACTCACTGGTATACCACTTGACAAGTCGGCAATAATTTTATACTACTTAACTAGGCATAGATCATTAGGGTGCATTTTTTTCTATATTATCAATAATAATTTAATGTCACCTAAACAAACTCTTCTAATACGTTACTAGACAATCTGTATAGAAACTTTCATTAGTAGTATAGATCACAGTTCTAAATACACTCTTTCCTTATTTTCAGTAGAGAGAATTAAGCCTCTTTTTGTAATATTTCCTTGTCCTCACAGCATGCAGTGTTTGTTATTTTTCACCACAAAGGAATTTTTGTATGACATGTGAATAAATGAGACATTCAAAAAGAACATCTCAATTGTAAGTTTACTGTCAATGGCAAACCAGCAAACATGCTTCAATGTGTTAATGATTTCAGTCTCCCATACATGGAAAAACTGATAATCATCTTCGTAGCAGCAGCTCTACAGTTTATTATCCCTCTCCCTAGTACCTAGATTCTTAATTTACATGACTGATATCTATGATAGTGTTGGTAACATCCCTTCCTCCTTTAGGCTGCTCATAATTTTCAATCATTTTTGCATGGATTATAACACGTCAAACCTTATGGACTATACTAACCTTGTCTACAGCCTCCCAAGTAATTAATCTGTTTCAGTTTCAACATTACTCATACCAGCAATGTATTTTACTGATCATAGAGATTAACTCAGCCAATGATTCAATTGTAGAGGCGAAGAAAACACTTAATTTTTGAAAAAAAGATTCCTCCATGTAGTGTACTAGTAATTTTTGAATTATTTATATGTACATCTTGTCCAGTGTCGTGTTTTTGTTTACTTTTTTTTCCTCTTTGGAAAATTTCCTGGACTTCACAGCACATTAGGAAGAATGGATATGACATAAGGGACAATTACAACAAGTTTCAATGTTTTATAAGATGTAATGGCACATTTGATGACCATTTTGAGATTATTATGCTCACTAAAAGGAAGTTATAATACAGTTACATACTTTTTGATAGATTAAAATCCTGCTTTTTTCATTTTGTTTACATTTTTAAGCAAATGAATACTAGATGGCCACTAAAATTTCTGTAATATGTCGTCTGTCTCTCTCTGAGTGTGTCTTTCTCTCCCTCTGTTTCCTAGTTCTTTTTTTAATCTTCTCTTTGGAACAAGGATAAATCAACTTGATTCAGATAGCTACTTCAGATCTATCTCTCATTTCTAAAACGTGTTTTTTTTTTTTTCCTAAATAACACTCATTGTAATTCTTGGATATATGGTCACTGTAGCCTGTCATCTAGTCTTTTGCTATATATTCATTTATTCTGACTTAATTAACTTTTCTTATGTGACAATGTTAGATATAAATTACAGGAACTGAGGGCCTATATAACAAACTAGTATTCTTCCTACTATATCAGGATTGGAAAACTATTCCCCATCGGTCAATTCAGCTTGCTGTGTCTTTTTGTATCGTCTACCAGTTAATGATACATTTTATATTTTAAAGCACTTGAAAGAATCAAAGAAAGGGTAATATTCGTGTTATATAAGCATTATATAAAATTCAAATTTCAGTGCCCACTAATAAATTTTACTGGAATACAACTTGCTAATTTGTTTATATATTATCTGTAGCCACTGCTATGCTACAAAGGCAGAACTGAGCAGAAATTAAGTAGATGGATGATCTTAAAATATTTTTTAAGTGACACTTCACAGAAAAACTTCACCATTATACCAATATCAGTTGTGAACTCTACAACTTTAGGGTATATTATTAGTTATGTATTTTTTGTAAGAGTCTAATAAGGAAATCCTAGGTTATCAGGACAGGATGGTTGGACTTGGCTCAGGAAGGCTTTATCACCACCCCTCAACATATTAATTGGAGGAAACAGGGAGACCATGGCAAGAGCGAGGCCTTTGCAATGTGTAAGGCTTGTTTCTTGTGACCCACAATCTGGAACACACCAGTGACGGTATCTTGAGTACTTTATCTAATTTCTCATTTCCCTCATAGATAAATTTGGATAACAATACTAATTATACAAAATTAGTATAGAGGGTCTGGAGGAATGGCACAGTGGTTAAAGCATTTGTCTTGCAAGTGCAAAGCCCTGAGTTCAATTTCCCAGCACCACCTAAATCTGAGATAATCAAATGGGATTTTTCTCTCGATTCAGTTATTTTATTGCATATGTGTGTGGTTGTGTAAGCATACACATGTATATTAGTTGATTCAATATTTTATTTACAATTCAGTGAAAGAGAATGGCCCACAATTTTTTTTCTTGTAAAATCTTTTTCACCTTTTCCTTGATCAGAAGTGAGAATTATTCCTGAGTGGTAATTGGCCCTTCTTACTCTATGTTGTGAAAGTGTTTCTGTTAAAATCGGTAGCATTTGCTCTTCAAATAGAGGATATACAAGTAAAACTGGGTCTGGGATATTTAATAATCATAATTTTATCATTCAAATTGAGAAGATGCTTGTTTGTCATGTCATGTAGGAGTGGAATTCCACATTTCTCATCAACCTCTACTGATGTCTCCTTCGCTGAGCGCATAGACTACCTCAATTCTGCTCCTCACATGGCTTCTACTGAAACCAGAGAGGCAAAGGATGTTTCCTTACTTGTGAGTGATGACAGAAGTCCTGACCATCTACTGTTCACTCTAATACCATCCAGTGAGAGGCAGAAAGAATACTCGGAAGTGCTTTATGGTTCAGACTCCTGAGATGGCCTCCATTGACCCTGGGGTTAAGTTTTATGCCTCCAAGGAATATGAAAATGTATTCCTCTACTCCCTTGCTGTGATGCCACTGTAACAAGAAAGCTGGATCCTCTGACATTTGTGCTATTATGAATAGCGGGACCATCCTATGGATGGGGTGGTGTTTTGCCTGAGATGAAGTATTGATTGTCTATAATTTGTTTTGTCTTGCTAAAATAAATATTTTTGAATATTATTTTAAAGAAAGCATTTATTTGGATTTTGAATATTATTTTTTTTGTTTGAACCTACTAGCTTTTCCAAGTTGGCATGTTTCTCAGCTCCAAATGTAGCACACATGTCAGAGAAAAACAAGCAAGAATCATCACCCCATTGGTCCAAAGTTTGAGAAAATATTACAGTTGGATTGTTTTGAGATTATATTTTTTAAAATGTTAAATTCTTCACTCACGAAATAGACATACCAGGCTAAACTGTATAAAAATTTTAAACTTTATTTATTTATTTATTTTTGGTAAAACTGGAAATCAAGAACAGGGCTTTGCAGATACTAAGTAAGCACCCTACCACTAAGCTAAACTCTAGCCCTCTATTAAAAATTTCAGTTTCATTATTTTATTTATAATGTTTGTTACTTTTATACAAGAATAGTTTATGAGTTAGTAAATTTAATAGTTAACTCTTGACATATTTTCTTCTCCTGTCAGATAGTATGCTTAATCTATTGGTATAACATTGTCTTAGTATCTTTCTCCTTTGCTTTTCAAATGAAGAGCTCTACAGGTTCAAAAATCGTGGAAATTCTTAATAAATAGTAGCAGGATTTAGGGTTAGTCTTAAGTGTATTACAACTATGAAAGAATATCTGAGGGGAAAATTCTCCCCTGTAGCTATCACTCTTGGGTGATTTCCTAAGAATCCAAGAGATGTTAAGATTCCTTATTGCCCTTTCCAAGGACGGGAAACGTGAAGTAGAAAATTATTTCTAATGCAAATAAGGTGATCCAGTGTACAATTTTTTTCAGGCTACTGTGTTTCAGGAACTGACTTGAATATGTCACCACAGAGATGAGACCATGCCAACTTGATAATTTCAGTTCAAACATCTCAACAGCTGCTCCCCGCTAGCTGATGCCAAGCCAGGTGAACACATACTGTTTGGATTCTTTCAGATCCACTACATTTGCCCAATCGTTCTTCCAATTACTAAAATTTCTCATCTGGAACACATCTGGAAAAATGCCCAAAAGAAAAAAGATTCTGGCAAATAAGCTTTTCTACTAAGATTTCATATCATATAACTACTCATTCTTCAGACTTTTTATCATATTTCGGTTTCAGCCCTCATTTCTCCAGCTGAAAATTAAAAGTAACGCTTGAGATCGATAAAGACAGACTGTCCCCTCTGCTGTACACCAAACCAGCTCAAAAAGCTATTCATTACCTAGGAAGGATCATGTTCCTCTTGCTCTTGTTTGATTCTGCCATAAACTGCAAGTTCTGTCTGGGTATTTTTATCATTACTATAGCAATGTTTGAGATCTACATTCATATGTGTATATATTATTTTTAAAATATATTTCTCTCATCTAGGCAAAGTATGACACTTCGGCGAATGGAATAACACACTACTGAGAGCTGAGAATGGCTGACAAATCAAATTTTTTAAACCACTAATCCCACAATAAACATACCAATTTAACTGAAAATATTTGACACCTTTTAATGTTAGTTCATGGGGCTCATGAAAGGAGAGTTTAACAGTCGTATCATGGTATTAAGACATAGTTAGCGCTATCATGCTTATATTGGATATTTGAAATTTTTAGTTTCTATTTTGAGACAAGGTTTCACTAAATTGATACTTTTTCCTGACTGAGCTTGATTTTGTAATCCTCCTCCCTTTGCATTGCTCGGTGAAAGCATTGCGGGTGTGCACAACCACACATGGCTCTTTGAATTGAATAGCTTTGATCGGTTGAAAAATTTTCTCTTTTCAGAAAAAAAAAAAAACGTATGCTGATAACATGGCTTCATTGATAAATGTAGAAGTGGTTTTAGTAACTAATTTGCTGGGTACTTGTCGTCAGAAAGAATAATTTTAAACCCAAATGACCATTTCTGGCAGCTATGTTTAACATTTAATTGGCATTTATTAAAAGATGCTAAAAACTAAGTAAAGTAATTTACATTACATAGAGATATTTTTAAAATTTATTCTTGGTAAATAGATTCATTATTTGTAAAGCTGCAATTTCAGATACAAGATTAATAATTTCTAATATTTGTGATTGGTGTTTAAATTTTTTCTAATACTTCAATACTAAAATGGTCATATGCTACTGCATAGTCCCAAACATTGGGGTTTCAATCCCCACTTGGTCCAGTATGTGAGCAGCTACAGGGTTATGTCTGGAGGAAATTTTGGCCCTGCCAGATAACGCACAAACTAACCTTATTGGAACCGTGTACGGAACAACCCTACTTACAAGCAAGAGTTTGGGTAAGGTTCCTACCATGACTTTATCCCAAATGTTGAATCAACATTTTTCTGAAGAAAGCACATAATAACCACAATTGTTTACTTCAGTGATCCACAATTAAGTTTCATTAAAAAATAATGTCTAAAGGATAATGTCTAAAGGAAAAGCAATCCAATGGTTCTAGGCACTGATACTTTATCCTTGAATCAAATTATGCTGCTAACAAGCTACTGTTCTGACCTATCCAATTAAGATTGTGTCTATAATTTGTAATGGAATTCTGGTTTGATGTTGGTTTAATTTCCACCGAAGCATATCATATGAGTAATTCATTCCTGCTGGACTACAACTACAAAGAATATCACACATGCATGTTCATATGAATGGGAACATAATAACTATTTTTTTAAATTCAGCCACATTGACAATAATGTCAGTTGGCCACTTGTAGAGTAATATCTAGCGTTTGCAATAGTTTCTTTCACCCAAGATCAACACTATACTTACTCTCCCATTGAGCACTACACTTACAGCTGCCAAGATTCCATATGATGTGATTTTAAAAGGAGAGCAGGGGAGGAGTGTCTCCTCAAATATGACCATGCTTCGAAACATGAAGCACTCCCATTTCTTCCCCATGGTGAATGAAGTCCTTTGTGAGCACAGTCCACTTCATGGTGCCTATCCATCTACCCATCAACCCTCTCCCCTCTCCATGCCCATAGTGTAACAGTGGCTACAGTGACTTTTCATTGTTTCTGTTGGTTTTACTGGCTGATTTTATGGAACCAAAATAAAATTCTCTTCTCAGCTCATGAAAACAAAAGCACCCAGGCAGAACATCACAGGCAAATCATTGCCAGCGAGGTCACACACCTAACAAGCTTCAGAAACAGTAAATCATTCTGGGCTCTGAAAACAAGAACCTGGCAGAACACGCAAAGTACATAATTAATGAAGAAACCAGAATCCCGTGTCTGCTAATCTTCTTTCCCCACTTATCTTCACAGCACCTGCTGTGTTTTACTGACCTCTCATTTATTATAATCCCACACTTCGTTGTGGAATTAGCTCCTTTAATTTCATGTTTCTGCATTCACATTTCTTACAGCATGCATGCTAGGCTTTTTTGAACTGTGTAGAAGAGCATTTCTCTTGAAGTTCTCCTTAGAGTATCCAGACTGGCATTGCTGTCCTAGTGTGGGCTTGTGAGCAGATCTGTAACAGCAGACACCATGGTGGTCACACAGTAGTTACCTGATGAATATTTGCTTATGATTCTGAGTTCAGTGGCATTAAAGAGTTACATTTTTGGCTACAAAATGGCACAGTTCTGCAGCTGTTTCTCCTCCATTTCTGTGACACTAAGTCATTGAAGCACATTCCTTAAGGCATGAGCTGAGCCACAGCCTGATAGCAAATTAGACATTTTTAGAAAATGTGTGAAATTTATTCATGATAAAAAATTTCTTGGTGAGGAACGGAAAGAAGGAAGAGTTGCATCTCTGATGTTGTGTGGCAACGAATACAGCTTTGTAGATATAAATCCACATTAGCTATCTCAAAATGTCATACTCCATGGGCAGAAAAGGCTGAGACAGCATTGCACATAGGTAATGGCCGTCTTCTATCTAAGTAGAAGAAAGAAGTTCACTTGAAAAAAAATGGACAAATATGACTTAAATATCTTCTACTTATAATCAAGTCCATAAGAAATAGTTCTGCTCATGTATTTAAATATAAGTGACATGTCCATATATTTTATTAAAATAATTATTAATAACTTCAGAACAATGAAAGTTTTTTTGTGGTGCTGGAGATATTCAATTGGCAAGCAATATGTGTCTCTCTTTTTATTTTATATTTTGAGACAAGTTATTAGCAAGTCGCCCAGGTGACACTCACATTGGCTTTCGCTTCAGCTTTCCTCGCTGCTGAGATTATATGCAGAATTCATTTTTCAAACACTTCTTCTATTTTGAATATCAGTTGTAGACCTAAGTAAACATCAGAACAACTCTTAACATATCTATAGTCACTCTGATGCCTAAAAATTATCTACCTTAGTGCTATGGAATGTGAAAAGTCTATTACCTAGAGGCAGTGACATAGATAACTTTAATTATCTAGGCTTAGATATCATATATTCTTTGGAAATGTGGCACCTATAATTCCGAAGTAGACCCAAAGCACATAAGACTATTATTCACTTTCAGTGTGTGCTCTATCTCTATGACTTCTAAAGGGCTGTGGCTTGGCCCTTTCCCACTCATCCCCTCAGCATGGCATCCACAACTGGATTATTAATTTAGCAGCTTCCACATCACCACTCTAGACTGCAGTCCTCTTGAAATGAAACACTTCTCCAACTTAGATATCTTTCTAAGATATTAAGGTTGTGACTAACTTGTCAAAACCTACAAATTCCCAACTCTTAATCTGAGGTTGAGAATGGAATTTAGGGTGGTACGTGGTTTTGTATAGGAAAAAAAATAACCTGATACTTTTTTTCATAAAATTTGTCTGAAGTGTGCACTTCCCTAAATTATGAAAGTCGACAGCAGCACAGAGAAGCACTAGTGGTATTTGCGAGTTTGCAGTAGAAGCAGAGTTGATGTCATGTTATACTGCATGCCATGTCTAATCTTTAAGTTTTCATCATACTCATAACGACTTGACTCAAAGCAGCATGAGGGGCTGTTGCAGGCTGTCAGATGCCTTTGTGACTGTAGTTGTAACCAAGCAGCCAATTCATGAGCAGCTTCCCAGGCACCTAAGAGTAAAGCATCACCTGTCTATATCTGTGATCCAGGCAGCTACATTACTTTTCATTATTCCTCATTTACAAATTTATTATTTATTTACTTATTTATTTATTATACTAAGGATCAAGCTCAGGGTCTTTGCAAATGAGATATGGCCACAGCCCATTTTTATTACTAATTTTTGAAACATGGTCTGCCCAAGTTACCCAGGCAAACAAAACACAAAATCCTCCTGCAACAGGAGTTCTAGGATCACAGGTCTGCACTACTGAGTCTGGCTATAATCATGAATTGATTAATACATAAAATGAGGTTGGTTAAATATCACCTTACAGTTTAATGTTCTTTGCCACTGGGCTGGGCTACAAATAATTATTGTTTAATATAAAAATGAGGTGAGTTACGGATCATTCTATATTTTAGCGTTCATATTTCTCTATGTAACAGATTTCTGTAGGATAAAAGTATTTAAAAACTCAAGCTTTCAATTTTTTAATGTACTATAAGATAGTAAAAATTAAACACCTTTAACTTGACATAATACAAAGCTTTCAATGAACATTTGATTTAGAGAATAAAAAATACTAGACATGAAAAGCAAGTCCGGATTTCTCAGATCAAATAACACCCAAAATGATTACCAAGTAAGCCTTTTTACTTTCCTTTGTGTCTTATACTTGACTAGTCCACACGGGGTAAAACTATAATCATGTGTTTAGCATGGTGCCAAAAGCTCCGTGAAGATCACATTAGACACCTTCTATAAGATTGTCAATTCTATAATAGGACAATTGCCCTTCACACCACTTCATGAAGTAGTCAGAGCGCAAAATTGTGTAAATAGATAATGACAATTAAACCTTTAGACAAAAAAAGCATTTTATCAACAACTAAGTTCCCTGAAATCAGTTGTCAGATATAAATGAAGTTTTATGATTTTTTCTATTGAATACACATTTAGGAGAGTTATTCAGAGAATTCATCTTCAAGGTCTCTGTCAGACAGCAATGCCTAGAAATTTTTTCAGGAAAAATAATTTATTCATGCTGAGTCTTTGGAGGGAACTAAATACAATGCTTTAAAAACAAAGTCACATGTAGTAAAAGTCAATCGCTGAGAAATCAACTGAAATTAAAATATTGTTCATGAGACAATTGATTATTTACTATCAAGCTGGGTAGAAATGTCTACAATATGTAGAAGATTTAGTCACACCATATGGTCATGATGGTTTTATATACTCGTTACCTTGACAACAGATTTTGCCATAAACAGAAAAATAATTTATCTCAAACATTAAGATTCATCCTAGTAGATTACACCAAATATGCAGATGTTCTGTGATAGAACTGCTTTCATGAACCCCTAAATTTATTACATACCATATTCTGTAACACAGTGCTTCCATAATGTTTCTTAACAGGTGAGATCATAGCTGTACATGTAATGTAGTGATAAAATTTCAATAAGGTTTGAACATTAAAAAAAGCAAGCAAAACAAATTTTTTTATGGTGGACTTAATTTTTATGGTGGACTTCTAATTTACCTGTTGACCAGCAACAACAAATGGACGATAGATAGATAGATAGATAGATAGATAGATAGATAGATAGATGTCAGAAAAATATTCAAACTGATGAGATTCTATTCTACCAGTTCTTGTGTTTAATTTAGCCAAATATAACACTATACTAGATGACAGCAACTTGACTTATTTAGCTTAATTTCATACTTAAAGGAATGTATGTTTGAAAATCATATTTTCACGTGGAACTGACAGAGTTTAAATTCACTATTACTGTCTCTTTTTTTTCAGAGACACTGGCATTGCCAAACCATGGAGAAAATATTATGGTAAAGATACGTTTCTCATAGGTGTTTAGCAAGTGGAATGTAGCATTCAAAGTGCAAAATCCAGGGTGACTTAAGCATTTGGGTCTAAAAATATTGAAGGCTTAATAAGGAATATTCAGAAAAGAGGTGATCTGGAGTTATAATTAAGAAGACAGTTCAAGCTGTCTCAAATTTAGATACCTAAACACCTGAGCAGAAATGTTGAGAAAGAGAAATGTGCCTAGGATAGTTTAAAGGAGTGTTGAGATTTGAAGATATACATTGAAAGTCAGCAGCACAAAGAATTTATAGCCATTAAAGTTGATGGATAGGATGCCTTTGGGAATGCTTAATCAGAAGAGAAAGGATTTCAGATCTAAGGCAGAGACAGCTCTAAAATTTAAGAGCTGGGAAGGTCAGAAGGTGTTGGAAAAAGTCACTGGAAAAGAGTAACTACTAAATTAGGAAAAAAATACCTTAAAGAATATGGACAAAGAAGAACTTTAGTGTCAGGTATGTCAAATGCTATATATACCAGGCAAGATGAAAACTAAGACTTGTCTTTAGAATTTAATGGATTGTAAGTGTCCTAGATATAAAGGGATTTAGCGAAGTAATGTAAGCTAATGTCTAGCAGACATGGTTTAATACAGATTGGAAAGTAGGGACTGGAGAAAGACAGAATATGGAAATTTTCCTAGACATGTTAATACAAATGAAGAAAAGGAATAAATAAGGAATCAATAAGGGTACACAGATTGCACTTAGTATAGTTATTTGAGAATGGGATGGCTAGGTATTTTAGAATGAATCAGGCTACTATAAAAATTACCAAAAGCTGGACAGTTTCTGAATAGCAGGAGTTCATTTCTGATATGTGTGGAGGCTGTAAAGTCCAGAGTCCAGCTTAGCATATTAGTGTCTAGTTATTTTCTGGGTCACAGATGATGTGCTCTCCTTTTCTCTTCGTACAGTAGAAATGAACAAGCACGTGCCCCTAGGCCTTGCTGATATGGCCGCTAATACCATTCATGAGGACTTCATCCTCCTGACGTAAACAATTCTCAAAGCCCCTACCTCCTAAAACAATCACCTTGGGAAGTAGATTTCAGTATGAATTTTCCAGGGGGACCACAAATCTTCTGACCACAGACAGCATACAGTATGTTTACACTGTGATAGAATTGATTCAGAAAACTAAGGTAACTGATGATTCAATGAATGGGGCAGTAATTGAAAGACAAAAGTTATAAGTAGATGAAAAGGGACGGAATACAGTGCATGAATAAAGCTACTCTGGACTTGAGTTCTAGTGGATACAGTACCTTTATCGTAAAATAAGAAAAGCTAAGACGTACAGATAAAAGTATGACACACATGCAGCACTATGAGGATGGCTTTTATGATTACTTCAGTTACATTGCTACATGAGTAGGTCAATTTATCATCTGAAAATACAGAGTGGATAAAAGATTTAATCAGAGTAAATAAGATATGGAGCATGATTCTCAGAAATGGGTATGCAAATTGACTCTAAAATGTAAAGGAAATATACAACAGTATTAGGAATTCAGTTGTGAGCTTTGTGAGATAGACTCAGAAAGAAGACTAGTTAAATACACGCTATTACTCTAATGTGCATCTAGGTTCCACAAATAAATAAATTTAATCAGCTTTGGAGATTAGCCAAAAGAAGAGGAAAAAAAGAGACAAAATTATGTGTATATGTAAAAGAGGGTTTATAATAGTTAATCATAAAGTGTGATTCTGTATGAGAAAAGAACACATAACATGTGAGAAAAAGCAGATTAAATCAGTGGATGGGCGTCCTCTGAGTTGGGTCAAAGAGTAATGTTGGAATCGGGGTCCCCGGATTAGGTGTAACTACTAAATATTGCAGACCGATGCTAATAAAATAATGTATTGCAAACATAGACTAATAAAAACTAATTGTTGTGTTGTCAAAGATAAATCTTCTTATAAAAATATTTCAGAAGTTGCACACACCAAGACTAGAATACATTAGAATCTATGATGAGGAAAATGGAGTGAGAAATCAAAACTAGATGTGAGCAGGTCAAGAAACTTAGAGGTCGGAATCAGGTGCATGTGATACACTTGGAATTGAACTTACCAGGTTTGAGATCAAGAACAATAGTGCAGAAAGAGATGTTGAACCAAGTGCTCATCCTCAATAAGTAAAAGGAAGAGACCTTCAGCAGGAAAAGTGACTACAACAGGAGGTAGGAAACCATGAGGGATCATGGTGGAGTTGTTATGGAGGATGCAGGAACAGACTCTGGAACTAGCAATGAGACAAGGGACAGACCATGTTTCTAGGGATGTGCATGTTCCTAGAGGCCTGAGGAATCTATGGAAGAAGGTGACTTACAGCTGGAGAAATAAAAAGAGGAATTCATTTAAAGAACATACAGCTCAATAAGGAAAAAAATAGGAATAAGAATCGTTTTAGAATCCTTGAGGTGACTGAAGCAAACAGAAATGGAAAAAATGAGGGTTTTACTGTTTTAAGGAGGAATTCCTCTTTAGATTTCTTATCTGGGATCCAGGCAATGTGTGAAGGTAAAATCAAAGAGTGTGTAGCGCTAACCAAAACCATGCTCACCAAGAGCATGGATTTTTCCTTTAAAGTTTTCTCAAAAGGAACCGTTGAGACTTCCTACAAGCATAAGAATTCAAAGGTTATATGACATTTCAAACTCATCAACTCCCATAAGGGCTTTCGATGTCACTTAAGTGCACTAGCAGAATATGGTGAGGATATGTTCTTGAAATTTCTGAAAGAATTCTGAATCCTTAGATCACAGGATTTTTTTTTTTTCTTTGTGGAAAATGACAGACTTCTGCAGAAAGAAGCTTTTTAAAGTTTCTGTTAGAAAAATCCATGTTTTTTCATTACTAAATATTTAGTGAAGTGAGTAAGAAGAAAGCAGGCGACCCTGGAGGGCAATGAAGAGCCAATAGAGAATTTGTTATTCTAGGAAAAAAGTGATTTGTACTTATACAATCAGTTCCTGCAAAAAAATTGTAAGACTAAAATAAAAATCAACTCATGATTTCAAAAACCAATATGTGATTTAAAAAATATTTCCTCAGAATGATTTGTGACCGCTCTCAACACTGTGTATCTTTGAACTAAATAACAAACTGTAAGTCTAAAAACATGTCCAATGTTCTGTGCCAATCTGCAGAAAGACTGTCTAACACTGGGTAGATCATTACAGAAGAGGTACAGACTATATTCAACTGGATTTGTTGTTCCTAAAAAAATAATCTAGGCCTATTATTTAAGAAGTAGAAATTCTATTTCCATCACTGTCTCTCTGCCTGCAGGTCTGTGCTGCTCAGAATACAAGATATGAGTTAGAGAGAAATTCCCAGTTTTAGAGGATCAGCATCCTCTTTGCTTTCTAGGAGTCAGACTGCCAAGTCATCACACACTCCAGACAGGGTTCCCAAATACAGCCTTCCAAGGTTTATTTTTTGTCAATTAAATTATGATAGAAACCCTAAAAGTATTCCTTAATAATGTATGTATTCTTCCATTCACTTTCTTATAAGTATTTTCTTGAAGGCCATCTTATTCTACACATTCTGCTATGTGGTGAGCATGTTGATTACAATTAAATGCATACATATATATATATATATCCAACCTGCAGCCTGGTTTCTATTGTTGTTGCTCCTGTTGTTTATTTATATATTTGTTCTATATTTTTAAATGGTATAATAAAAAAACTAAAAGGAAGTTTTAGTACTTACATTCATTAACTGTATAAAATAGCTCATTTTATATATGAGCCAAGACAGGTAAGATCTCTTTACTTAAAAAACAAACAAACAAACAAACAACAACAACAAAAAAAGGAGGCTGAGGTTGGATGTGTCAGAAAGGGGGGGGGGGAAGAGACAGAGAGAGATCCACAACTAACAACAAATCAATAAATAACTTGAAATTGTAACAGGCCAAATAGAACTAGAAGGTAACCCTTGACTATGATATCATGGAAATGTATATTTATATTGTCAAAGAAAGAAAGTAAAATGTAAGCTTACATTCTGACATCATATCTTCAGTCTGCTATAACAAACTCACTTGGTGCCTTATAAATTATAGAAATCTGTTTGTTCAGCTCTGGAGGGGAGGAAGTCCATGTCCAAAGCATTAGCAGGCTTGTCGGCCCATAGCCCATTTCTTTAGTCTTTTTTTGCCTTTCATTTTTAGTGTTATCATAAGAAATAAGCAATACTT
Source organism: Ctenodactylus gundi (assembly GCA_004027205.1). Lineage (NCBI taxonomy): Eukaryota > Metazoa > Chordata > Mammalia > Rodentia > Ctenodactylidae > Ctenodactylus > Ctenodactylus gundi. The sequence continues at coordinate 43,899 of PVKB01003410.1, read as the reverse complement.
AGTTCTTACATATGTACATTAACTGTATTATATATTTAATATGTGGTCCCAAACAGTTCCTTTATTAAAAATACAGGGGGAAAGATAGCATGATGATCCTTGCTAATACATTTGGTGTCTAGTAAAATCCTTCATCCTATTTCTTTGACCTTAGTCTGCACATGACAGGAAAATCATACAAGCTAACTTGGGACTATTTTTAAGAGGTTCTAATGTCATTTATGAGAATTTCAACTTTATGACTAAACTTTCTCTCAAAGAGGATTATAATGGGAGTTAGGATTCAATTTATGAAAATAGGGAGACACACTCAGTCTATTTGTTATTTGTTAGATATGGAAAAATATTATATTTAGGGTAGAGAAATGGGATGGACACTACCCAATGAGTGATCACAATTACTACTAGTAAATACGAAACAATTGATGGGTTATGCTGAGAATATACGTTATCTCTTTGTGATAGTTCTATTTTTAAAATAATGTAAATTCAGCTATCAGGCCATTACTGGAAAGAAATAACAGAAATAAACAATTGGCTTGGACTTTGCAAAAATGTCAATGTCACTAATGACCAGGAAGAGTTTCAATAAAGGGAGTCTAAAGAAATACGAAACTAGGAGCTGGAGGAATAGCTCAGGGATTAAAGTGCTTGCCTAACAAGCACTAGATCAAGAGCTAAGTACCCAAATTAGATTCCCCAGCACCACATAAACCAGGAGTGGTGGTGCACGCCTGTAATCCCAGAACTTAGGAGGCTGACACAGGAGCATGACCCTGAGTCCAAGGCCAGCCTGGGCGCCATAGTAAGTTCAGGAGCAGCCTGGGCTGCAGAGCGAGATGCCGTTTCAAATTAAAAAATAATAAATTTTGAGGTGAGATTGGGGATTAAATGTTAGAGAAAATTAAATTGCTACAAAGAATATTGGAGCCTAACTGGCAAATTTTAATTATGGTACACAAATTAAGTGATAGTATTTTATCAATATTAATTTTTCTTATCTTACATTTGCACCATGACTATGTAAGAGAGTGAACTTATTTTTAAGGGATATATGCTGAACCATTTATAAGTAAATGACTGTGATATCTGTAGCATAACTGAAAATGGTTTAGCACAGGTAGGTAGGCAGAAGACAGAGGGAGAGAGAAAAAAGAAAGAGAATGAAACAGAATGAGCAAGAATGTATAAGTTATGGAAATATTTGCATTCTACATGGAGGATAACTATCTGCTTTGATTGGAACTTTTCTGTTCTTTAAAATAATTTCCATATAAAATTAAAAACTAATCTAATTGTATACTCGATGGCTAGTAGCATGCATATTGGCCACAAGGAAACTTTTATAGGCAAATACGTGGAAGTGCCAAGGCTCTGAGACACAAATGTCACTTTACCCTTGTAAACTGAGGCCATCTTAGGCTGTCCCTCAGGTTGGGGACTTTTCTGCTGATCTTGCAGAAAAAGCTAACAGAAGTTCTATAGCTGAAAGGAATGCATTCTGAGAGCAGATATATGAGATTAGGAGATAATTGTCGTATTCAGTACCTGAAGTTGACACCTTGGCCACAGCCTTGTCATACTTGAGCAGGGAACCTATTTGGACTTTAGACATGAAGAAACTATGAAATAATAAATGACAACTTTTAACTTATTATATGAGCATTAATTTCTTAAATAGCAATAGAAAATTAATACAGTATACTACTACAAGTATATGCAAGATAGCCCTTCAGAATAACCTTGAACAAGTTGGATGACTCTGACTGATTTTAAGACTTACAATGACAATTTCGTTATTAAGACACTGTGACTTTCTCATAAATATAAACAAATGGATCAATGAATCAAAATAAACAATCTAGAAATAAACTTCCAAATAAATAGTTGGCTGATTTTAATAGTTATCTAGGCAACTCAATAACAACAAAAAAAATTTCAAGAAATAATGTTAGAACAGTTGAATAAACAAATGAATAAAATATCCTAAGAAGCACAATGTACATAAAAAATAAATTCAGAATGAATCATAGACCTAAATTTAAGAGCTAAGAGCTAAATTTCTAAAGCTTCTAGGGAAAACACAAGAAATCTTCACAGTAGGAAAGGATTTCTTATATTAAACATCGAATGCACAAAAAATTGGGAATATACCAAATATCTTCTGCTTATTAAAAGACTCTATTTAGAAAATTTTAAAAATACAGCCTGAGAAAAAGATAATTCAATATGCATTAATATACCTAATCAGTATATAAGTATACTAAAAAAGCTATTTTGTAAAGCATTCAAATTAACACACATTAACCAAAAGAAGAAATGTTGTATTAGTCAAGTTTCCTGTTGCTATGAGAGAATATCTGACAGCCTCATCTTAAAAAGACAAGGGGTTTATGGCTCATAATTTCAGTGAGTTCAGTCGACAGTCATCAGAAACACCAGGACAAACATGGCAAAAAACACTGTAGCCAAAAGCTGCTCAGGACATGGTAGCTAGAAATCAGAGAGAGATGGACACAAGAATACATTCTCCCATATCATAGCTTCATTCACCCACTACTTTTGATAAAGTTTCACCTCCCACCAGGCCCTACCTCTGAACACATCAGACTTTCAAAACACAGTATAGATCTAAATATATGTGAATTCACCTCAGTATTCATCAAGGAAATACAAAGAAATAGCTAGCATTTCACATCAACATGAAAGGTGAAAATTGTAAATACTTAACATCAATGAAAGTCTGGAACAGTTTCATTTACTTTACTGCAAATACAAGAAAATTATTTTAACTAATGAACTAACTTTAAAAATTTTAAGAATAAATTACTCTCCAGAAATGTTTTAAGAGTCTACCACTTAGAAAACTGAAGCGGTTACAAGCGCGCATTCACATTGAACTCTCAGCTTTGATCCCCAAAGACTACGCTACATAGTTCTAGGTAGTATGGAACACACAGATATTTGGGTATACTTTCGAAAACATACATGGTGAAGCAGCTATGTTCTTATTGTTGAAAAATTGGAGCTAAACATCATGATAGCTCATACATGTTGCATTACCTGCTGCTTTAACAGGTTGATTTGGTACAGCCATCAAAGCAATAATGGCTTCTGCTGATCTCACCCAATAGATCCCAAACTTCCATCTTTTACTGATCTAACTACTGAGCCTGGTATCTATTCAGCTTTTTGCTGAAGGGCATCATTTGTACTTATTGGTTTCTGCCTACACATACAGAAAATCCTTTGTTCTCAGCTTGTCTCCCAACACATTTCTTACCTGTTTTTTTTTTCTATTAGACTTTTTTTATTGTATGTTACTTCTGAGATTCCCCTTCTCTAATTGAATTCTAACTTGCACATTCACCAACCCTATGACTGAATTATTTTGCTCTTAGGTATTTTCCTGAGATAGACAAAAATATATGACCACAATTAGGCCTACATAAAATGTTCTAGTATCTTTGTTAAAAGAATCATAAAGTGTACACAAGAACTCTTGGTCAGCAAAACAATAAATGAAGCATTTAAACATGCATGGATGGGTTCTAGAAACACAAGTAAAAAGATGACAGAAAAAAGCTATGTAGTATATGATATCATTTATGTAAATCCAAATGCAGGCACAAACTAACTCATCACAAAAGAAATAAAAATATCTCCACCCTGAAAGAGATCCGAATTCATTGGATTGAGGTTAAGCGCTCCCCAAGCTATGAAGATATTTGTTAATTTTTTGTACATTGTGTGGTCTTGGAAATCAAATTCCAGGCCTTGGGCATGCAGGCAAGTGTACCATCACTGAGCTACACTTCCAGTTCTGCTGAAGATGCTTTATATTTTGGTTGGAGGATCAGTTTCACAGTGTCTTTGCCCAAAATTTCAAACAGTTGAATTCATTTGTTCATTTTACTGGATTACAATTTTGCTTCAACAAAAGGGACCATAAAAGTGATAAAATGTTATATTTTCCATAATCTAGATTTGAAAATTCTAAGAAAAATGTGACTGTAGGGAAAATTAATTCTTCCTGGGAAGAATAGAGAAAGTTGGGAGGAGTAGTATTAGTACCGTAGCCTAGAGGATGAGCAGGCATTGTGCTGGCAAGCAAAGTTTAAGGGGAACAACAAAGCAGTCGGCATAACAAAATATATGGAAAAGCTTGCAAGTATAAGACAAGATGTAACTCAATTGAACAGCAGTGATACCAATATAGTTAAAATGTACCATTAAGGAGGTATTAGACTGGCAAATATACCTAGAAAGTTAAGAGAAGGCAGATAATAAAGAAAAGTTTATTTATGCTAATAATTTTGAATTTCATTTTATCCACAATGAGCTATTGTCAGTGTCTCTTTAAATGAAGCAAAATATTCATAGAAATGCATTTAGATTTTTGTAAAATTAAATCTGACCACATCTTGTGCAGTTGGGTTACTGTGGATAATGAGAAACAGGTGTATAAGCTAGTAGTTGGGTATAATGATCTAATGTGAAATCACACTGGTCTGGATAGGGTCAATAATTGTTAAAAAAAAGAAAAGAAAAGAAAGAAAGAAGGAAAAAGAAAAAAGACGTGTGGGGGGGGGAGCAGATCTCAGAAATGTTTCAGATACACAATCACCATGATTTAGGTACCATCTGGATTTGAGGATGAGGACCACCTCAGTGGTATTAGTAAACATGGAAGAGGCAACTAAATTTGGTCATTAGTTTATGCAGTTTGAAAACGCAGATTTTTCAGAGTTAGAATTTAGCTCGGTCAAAGGACCTGTAAATGTGATCTGTGTGAAACTGTCCAATGGCCAATCAAAATGTCAGATGTGGAACGAAGTAAAGCTATAGATATATCTGCGCAATTTTTCTTTGCTTTTCTGAAACAAGAGGAGAAAGTAAATAACGCGAATAACTAGCATTGCAACTGGTACTAGCTTTGGCGTAATTTATAGACGTTTTGGTTCCTGGGGAGAGGAATAGATAGTTAACAATACAAAATACATTAGAAGCCCAGTATGTTTAAGTTAAAAATAAAGGGCTGACACAAAGTGAACACAAATGATTAGAATCTTCAAGGAAGGTGGGGTGGGGGGGGATTGATAGTGGTGAAATAAAAGAATACGTGACCGAAGCTTGGGAATACAGCAGAATAAGTAACAAATACGAAGTCCAAGTCACCATGTACGGCTGCTGAGGACTTTGAAACGCAAATGAAAAGTAACAACTATTTACTTGATAAAACCTATGCTAGGAGTAAATTTTGGAAATTCTAAGAGGACATAGCAAGTTTGTGTAACTTATCCTCCTATGGGTCATTTTCAGGACAGTTTAGTTAAGCCTGAATAATGGATACCTGGGATAAAACTTAGAAATAAATCAATACCCCACTACCAAGCCTCCAAAAGAGAGCAGGTGGGAACAAGGAGCACAGTGGAAACAAGATTAGTTCCAAATGTTTACAGTCCAGGAACTTAATGTACTGCTGAAAACTTTTGGCAAGGAAAAAAAATCCATTAATTAAGCTAATTAAAAAATCTACTTTCTCTTTAATACATATTAAAAATGCCTTTTGATTTATGATCCCTTCTTGTTAATGGATTAATGGCCAGGGTTTATGAGCATCCAATTTACTGAATTAGACTGTAAATATATCACTCATGGACATAGAAGACAGGTTTTTTTTGTACATTTTCTATTAGCTTAAAAAATAACTTTCTAACATTAAAAAATAACTCTTCTAGAATACAGCCAAATTCAGCGAACAACTTTCATTTTTAATTTTTTTAAAAAGACAGACATTCTGCATATCACCTTCACTACAGCTTAATTGAATACTAAGTCTATTAATCAAAGTAAGAGTATAGCAATCAATTGAAACGCTGTGGACACAACTCACACCTCTTGACACTTGAGATGAAATTGCAGGTCTATTGGGAAGAGGAGGGATGGATGTATACACATCGTCATTGCCAATCAATCAATCAGTTAATTTAAAGAAAACTATCAAATGTTCATTTAGTAATGATTTCAACAATTTGTCATTGTATAGACGCATGCAGATATTTATGTACTGAGAACTATTATGTTTGGCCTTCTCAATACTTTTGATGATAATATTAGTTTACACTTACAACTATAAACTTCATCTTAAAAGTCTTATTTGAATCATGAAGGTGCTCTTGATACTTGCACAGTTGTCAGGCACATAGTAAAATCCCAATAAACACTTGTGAATACAAGACATCCATTTCAGAAGAAGTGGAAATAAGATTATCAGTAATGGAAAAAAAAAAAGAAATTCCAGGCTACTACACTAAGCTCTTCCCAAGCCTGTTGGTTCATCATTACACAGAACACGTAGGACACATCATTTGGCCCATAGCAGTTATATAATAAGCGGAAGTTGAATTATCAACCAGTTTGGTCAGAATACTAAAATATTGGCTGCATGAACTGGTGAACAGCTACCATAACTCTCTATACTTGTTTTTTTTTTAGGGTGTTTTAGGCTTGCTGCCCCAAATAACCTCCATATCATTTTGAAAGAATACTTTCCTGAGCCTATGTCACATTCTGCTTTATACTCTGATGATCTTTTAAACCTTCTTCTTTTACACTGTAACTCAAACCCATGCTATTTGTCTATTTTCTTAAATAAACAATCTGGCATTGCAATACTTCTAGGTCTATGTCGTACAGCAAATATCAAATGATTATATAATGGAGATATTTCATTGAGGTAGAGCCTAGTAGTTCTCAAATTCTAATTATTAGGAAAGAGTGTTATGCACAAATACACACCAAAGACAATAAGCAAAATATGAGCATTTAAGACAGGAAATCAAATTTAGTCTATACTATAAGCAATAAGGACAGTTGATGGTACCAAAAAAAGGAACAAAGTCATGATCACCATAAATTCCACAGGCACTCAGATGTCAAATCATCTGGTTTATTCTGGCATCTGAGAAAACACATTATCTGTGTCTCCATAACTCATAGAAGGTTGACCCAAGTTTTGATTGATTTGTCTGAATTCCTGACTGAAGTGGCAGGGTGTTTTGAACTCCTGTGTATGTGCCCTGAAAGAGTAAATTACTAAAAATACAATACAAGTGACTTAAAAAAAGCACAGCTCCGTAGGGAGTATGGGTGCAGCAATAACCTGCCATCTTCCTTAGCTAAATGATATATGAAACAATCTCAACCCAGTAAGATGAGTATTCTAGACAGATTTGATCAAAGCTCTTTTATAAAGAGTGTTATTAAGAAAAAAACGTCACAATTTCTCTGAAAATGGCTCCAGGAAACAGCATGAGAGAGGAAGAAAGAAAAACAAGATAGTAGTATTTAAAAAACAATGAATGAAAAAAGGAGATACAGTTATGGTTTGGATCTTGGATGTTATCCAAAATCTTCATGTATTTGAATGCAATTGGATACCTGTGTGTCTTAGTTACTTTTCATCACTGTGACTCAATATCTGACATCCACAACTTAGGGAGGAAAGATTTTTTGTAGCTTAGAGTTTCAGAAGGTCTCAGTCCATTCATGGGTGGGCAGCTGGGAAATGGTGGAAGCACATGGCAAGGCTAGAGCCAGAGCTCCAGCAGCAGAGATCGTCACAACATGGTGGTACAGAGAGAGACCAGGAGGAAGGGTCGAACCAGCACACACCCTTCCAGGTCAAGCCTGGTTGAAAGGAATGGAACACTGAGACTTTACCCAGAATGGGGAGATAACGGGGATAGTACCTGGAAGGGTAGCTCCTCCTTCCCTCCCTCACTTGGCTTTCTGTCTGCTCTGTCATGGAGACCTTTTTGCCAACTACACTTCCACCATGTGTTTTCACCATTGCTGGCTGCCCAAGAACAGGCTGAGACCTTCTGAAATTGTGAGCTAAAATGAATCACTCTTCCCATAAGCTGGGGATGTTGGGTCTCAGGAACAAACAAGCGACTGAGACAGGTACTATATTTGAGAGAGAGAGAGAGAGAGAGAGAGAGAGAGAGAGAGAGAGAGAGAGAGAGAGAAATTTCAAACAAAACAAGAAAATTTAGATGGGGTGTTTAAATGCTCCGAGCATGGACTGGGTCAGCAGCCATCTCAACTAGTTTTCCTGGACAGAATTTTTTTTTCTTTATTCAGCCCTAATTCTCATGCTTCTGGCTTCAGAATCTGTGTACTTTTTGTTCACTCAGCCTTAAAATGGAATCTCAAATGTAGCCCAGTTGATCTTAATTACATGTATAATTTTATATAAACTGATTATATATATATATATATATATATATATATATATATATATATGTTTGTCTATTTGTTTTTGCTTTTGATGCTCATAGTCTCTCTTCAGGGAAGCCTTGTTTCCAGTACAGAGCTTTTTTACCCTTCCCTACCTTATTATATAATTTTGTATGAACAAATTATTAGCCTCTATTAATTATATGGCTCTCCTATTTTGGAGCATAATATTTATAGCACTTATGTTTAAAATTTTGATGGAGTCATAAAACAACATCATAATACTCTCAAAGAAAATAATATATCAATTCTTGAAAATATTCATCACTTCCCATTTCTGTTATGGAGCTGAATTACAGGAATCATACTCTTTTCCAGGCAGATCTTAATGTCTGGTCTTCTACTGACAGCTCTTGTTATTGAATTGCTGAACTTGTGTGTATCCCATACTGCTATTAGCAGGGAGATATTAATTATTTTCTTCTCTGACCTTCTGCTTTTAGAATTTTGAAATGTTTTTGTTATTGATTAAAACAACCAGATATTTTGAATAAAGAAAACAGATTAAAGTCAAGGGACTAAAAAGATGAAAAAAAAACTTGGATCAATTCAAAAAGAAGAGAAAATTGCTCCATGTGACATTACAGGGATCTTAGCTCTAAGCTGGAGACAGCAGGGCAAAGAAGGAACCCTCAGGTCAGTGTTCCTTGAGGGGTGAGGAAGGGAGACCTATTGCATCAGACATCGTAGAAGATTTAACTCTTAAAAAGTCCAGCTGGGAATATCATTAGTTCTGTTTGTCTAAATGTCTGTCTTAGGGAACTAGATAAAATGCTTTTGTGTTTACTGTCAAGAGTTGGAAATCAATTTTTAAAAAGTTCACATCATAGCTAGATGACAAAGAAAACAAGTCTGAACAAGACAAAATGCTAACAGCAATAGGTGGCAGGAAATACTACAGGCAGTAAGACAAGGAACACTCGAAAACAATACAGAACAAAAAAATTATCAACCAAGAATTATATACACAATGGTGATTTTTCAAAAGCAAATGCAATAAAGACATTTGCAGGCATACCAGTACTGAAAGAACATCTCTCTTGCAGAACTACACTACAAAACTATTAAGAATTCCTTAAGAAAGAAGGGTAATGGATACCAACTGGAAGGCTTTTTTCATCATCTCCAGGGAGTGCTTCGCTCTCTCCCCAGGCAGCTAACAACTCTACCCTGTCCAACAATCAGTAAGAGAAAGTCCTAGGCACTAGCTGGAAAGACGAAAATCAGCTTCTCCTGAGATTAAGGACTTTCCCCACACAGCTTTCAATGGCCTTTGAAAGTGGTGTGAAGGACTGAAAACTTCCTGATGACTCACCCCTCAACCCTCCTCTAAGCAAGGGACTAGGAGGAAGGCAGCAAAGGAATCCAGGCCCCAAGCTATGCAAATGTCAGCAATCTGGGAACTTGCTAGCCAGCAATAGAAAGCAAATTTATTTTGTATCCTTAAATCCATGATTCCCCCTCCCCGTGCTGTATCCTACAAGATTGTAATACACTGGGGCAACGCACAGAGATGGGCAATGTGGGAAAATTATTCTCAGCCTCTATCCCAAAGCCAGGTTAGAATAAATCTTTATCCTATTTACCACAGGGAGGGGCCTCCTTTGATTTGGACCATTGGTGAGTGAAAAAACTTTTTAAAAAATCGCCTTGAAGTGAACAGTTACATAATAAAATGAGATGGAAAAATAGATCTGTCTAGCTGTGCCAAACTTTGCTTTTCCACTTTTATTAGTTTTGTAATAAAAATAAGAATATCTGTCTACTGTATGCATTAAGCATGTTATATAGTTCAATATATATGTGGCCCAAACTGGTCCTCTTCACACAGTAAATCAAGCGCAAAAACCCAGCAGGCCACCGGTTAGACACACCTGAAAATGAAGGATGAATATGCTTAGTATCTTAATTGTGGTAATCATTTCTCTGGTGACAGCATATGTCTGTCCAAACTTCTGAAGTCATGCACTTTAAATATGTGTAACTTATTACTTATAAATATATTGATAAAGTGTTAAAGCAAAATCAATAAATTTGTATTACTTTTACATCAGGGACTCAGTGATAAAACATTTGCCATAAATACCATGTCTCCAATGCTAAGCAAGTTAACACTATTTTAATTGCTTTATTTCAAATGTGATAAAAAAAAAAATCTCAAGCTTTTAGGGGAAAAATTCTCTGTCAGCTATAGAATACCTTAAAATTTAATAAGTTAGCAGAAAAATGCCCATTCCTTAAATATAGTCTTCAAAAAGTTAGGCAAAAAAAAAAAAGATGTAGTTTAAGAAATTACCTAAGAAAAATGTGTTTAAACATAATATCACAGGCAACATTTCAACTAACAATTATAGAGTCTTAATTAGTCTGAAGCTTCCAAAATCCTCTGTAGGTGAAATGCAATAGCAACAGATGGAAGGAAATTTGAAATCACAGTAGTGGGCACAGTATCTTAAAATGCAGCTATCTGCCTAGAAAAAATTATAACAAGACCTCGCATGCATGCAGTCTGATCCAATGTGCATGATTAAAATAGAATGTTTTTACATCAATACTATAATTTAAATGTGGATTTTGTCATAAGAAATCTGCATCAATAATCTTCCTGATTCTTTGTAAATGTGTATCTTTCATTATGACAGATATCTTTTGATGTGAAAATGTCTTTCCTTTGGTTTATCATTCATCAGAAACATTGAAAGATTAAATTTTCTAAAATACACCTGTTGCTCACAAATTGATCATTTGCCCACTGAGTAATTAAATTACATAACTTTGCTTTCTCTAAGACATACAAGATAATTATAATGAAGCTCAATTCATTTGGTTCCTTTCATTTACTCCTTTATTTTTACAATATGATTATTAATATATACCAAATGCCAAAATAAATACTAAGGATTACAGGTCAAAATATGCCTAGAAAGGTCCTGTAACCAAAGAATTTCCTACTTAGTGCAAGCTAACTAGAACTATAGCTAACTAGAAAATATTCGTGGTAAGCGCTGTGTTAGAATTCAGGCACAAGGTACTGAGAAAACATTGCCAAGTACACCAACCTAGAACTACACTGAGTTCAGTAGCATTAACAAAGAAGTAATGGGGAATTAATGGCACAAAGGAGTCTCAGAAGGCACAGTACATGCAATTCCTAGTTAGAAAATGAGTACTCAGTGACTACTAATTATGAACTCTGACTGACCTTATATTAATGTTTCTATATCACTTAATGATTAGCTATTAAATCAATTCCACTGAACTTTCAATTAAACACAAACTGAGATACTAGCCAAGACTAATCAGCCAAAACTTCACTGAATAGGCAATATAAAATATAAAGTGTTCATATATGTGATTGCCTTAGGTTGGGGTGGGGAAAGATGCTGGGTCAGGACAAGAATGGGATAACTACCCTACTAATAATAACTAACTGTTTATAAATAAAATATACATAGTTTCTTTCCTGGCTGGTTAGAGTGTTCTACAATTGAGTGTGGTGATGGTTACCCAACTCTGGGAACACAGTACAAACGACTGGATTGTATTCTTTAAATGGATGGATTACATAGTATGTCAGTTATATCTTCAGAAGTTTGTTTTCAAAGATACGTTTCAAAGGTACGTTTTCATAAAGAAACAGAATAGACTATCGTTCAACTGAGAGGACATTCTGGAGACTGTCAGATATTCCCTTTAATAAGATTTCAATTTGATCCTATAATTTTCCCTTAAATGAAACCTTGGTTTATCGCGTGCATAGTCCGAGAGACCTACTTTGTTTCTCAATGTTAACTCTGTAAATTGCTCAAATTGAGTTAAATTCTCTCCTAATTTCAGGATGGTCATCTGTGCTGCAATATTTCCTCTGGCTGTCCCAAAGAACAAAACGAAGGAACGTAGATAAACCACAATAGGAAACAGTTAGTACGAACTGATGGGGCAATGTGATTATAAACAAGAGGAGACACTGCAATATTACCCAGCCCAGTAAGTTCTGCTAAAACACGTCCGTTGAAACTATCCTCTCCACCATTCTTACCATTACTCTGCCTCCCGGTACATCATCTTTTCTCCACTAGTCTCCTGAAGTAATTTCTTGTCTTTCAACTTCATTCTTCACTTGCCAGCCAATCCGATCTTAAAAATGTCAATCAAACCTGCAAACTCATTCAAAACTGTCAGGTAGTTCCATGGTAGATAGAGTAAAGTCATGTCTGGAAACCTGGAAAATGAGGTTAAGTTTTCCTACAGCCTATACAAAACTCAGCTCTCAATGCTTCTCCAGCACAAAAACTCCCACTCCAAGCACAATGGTCTCCATTCTATTCTCCAAGCGAGACAGGCTGTTAGGGGCCTTAGCATCTCTGCAATTCAGTTTTGTGTGCCTGAAATCATTCCTTTCCCTCTCCTGGTAGGCTGAGCATTCAATTCATCATGGAGTCTTCTGACCACACTGCTAACACTAAAAAGAGCTCAGCCTTCTGCTTTCTATTACATCAAATTCTTTGTAACATGTCATTTATGTAATTATGCCATTAGTGAGTGCCTTTATGTGATTTACCAATTCATTCTTCTCTGCCTCGTGATAAGGGAGATGTTATTTGCATTGTTCTCAGCCTTTCCTTACAAGTTAGTATTTACTAAATGGAGTGAATGATGAGTAACTACTTGTTGTACTTTGATATATATTCCATTGTGCTTTAAAAAAATCAAGCTACACAATTCTCTTTACAGTTGGCATACCATGGTTATAATCACTTTAGACAACTACTGCTGCCCCTACTACTATTTGTCATCGCCATTATCGTTGCCTTTGACATAGACTATAACACAGTAAGTAATCTTTCCAAGAGATGTTTTGAGGTAAGAGTATGTATTTCCACCTAGTACACCTAGTAATAATTGCTAGAGCATTGGACTCATCTCCTGCCATCATTTAAGATAATACTAGTAATATTTTAAAGGCGTGTGAAGATAATTCCCTTCAAGTTAGTCACTCTGAAAATTAAGGTAAGTATACATGTTCTTGGGGAAAAAAACACACACACATATGCATTAGTACCTTTTGTGTAGTGAATGTTTTGTCTGCAACAACCATGCAGATATGAATTTTTGCTGAAAGTACAGATAAAATAGATAATCCAAACATCTTTTGTATTCTATATGCTGGGCCATGAAACACAATAGTCCCTAACACCAATGTCATATAGAATTGTCACTTATCCCCAGGCCTAAAAAGTTCTAATAAAATTTAATTGTTTTGCCAGAAGCACAATTGGTTCAAACACATTTGATTCATTCAGAAGCTTATCTCTGAAAATCTAGAAATGGCTGCTTTGACATTAAGTTTTTCCTCCTGTTTTGTATCTTTGTGAATAGCATCAATATCCATAGAAACTATTAATAAATCAGCCTGAGGTTTCTGCAACTTTACATTCATCTTTAAAATATCTGAACTTTCTCAAATATACTCATTGAAAGAAAATTTAAGAGAGTCTCTCTCCCAGAAAGAGGCTTAGGAAGTCATCTGAAGATCACCAGTGCATGCTTGTCTCCTCTTACTAAAAGTTCTCTAATTTTCACAGCCACTTTTCACCTTTGCACCTTATACAGAGACTTCATTCCAAGTCTGGTAAATGTATTAAAGATCTCAAAGTAGTTGCTAGTGTAGAAACTGACATTTGTTAACCCTAGTTTCTACATTTATACAAGCATACCTTTCCAAATCTCTGGTTTTTTTCAATTGTAAAATTTCCTTGTAAAATAAGAGTACTCATAACTTCTGTGGGTGTAATGCAGAGAATTAATGGAAATTAAGTAAGTAAAGGCCTTCGCCAGTGTCTGAACAATACATGCCAATAAACAACTAGTATGACAATTGATATATATTGGTGGATATTTCTATTCACTTATATTCGTTTTTGTTTAATAAATTTATTCAGCCCTAAATTAATGATGCACCTTAAAAGAAAGTTTGCTGCGTTTTGAAGGCTTAAATGGTATCTCTACCCTTTCTCACACTTTTTCTTAACTTTTTTTTTACTGCTTTGCTAAATATCTCATAATTATATGACCACGGTTTTGCGCAATAAAATCATATCGATACAGATGTGGAATGTGCTTATTTCATTGAGTACAGCTGGATAATCGGAGCCATTGCTTCTTTTGCTCATAATTTTGCCTATTATTATAAAGTTCACCTCTGTCTCTAGTGAAGATGGACTTTTCACACTATTTCCCAGATCAGTGGAGTATGAGACTCTCACTCCTTTCAGCCTTGTATTTATTCCTTCAGCAATTCTTCCTGGGAACAGTGTTGGTGATACAACTAGCTGGACTTTGTGACAGTTGTTTCTAAAGTGACTAGGTTTGTTGGGCCTTGTCATAGGAGTCTTTCCTTGTCTTGCTCTCATTATACGGTAATAGGTTTCTGTCTCTTTTTATTTTTGCCAGCATAGATTGGGGTGTTTTATCACTTTATACAAAGAAGACACGAGAGTGTTCCCGGAGAGTGAAGGCTGTTGGCACAAATACCCTCCGATCCAATGTCTTCTCTTTTAGGATGCATAAAGGGACAACTTGCACCTCTATGCACCCTATCAGAAGCCTGATAGAATGAGGAGACTTAGTCTGCTTGAAAACTCAGGTGTTGTATGTGCAGCGATTAGAAAACGTCCAGTTCATATAAGCAGTTCTGCTTTGAGGGAGTCTTATCTTGCCTATAAATTAGGAAATGGACGTGTTTATGTCTCCCTATATATAATATACATTAAAGGACTCCACTCAGAAAGAAAAGCATAAATAAAAGTTTAAATCATCTGCAACCCTGAGCATTTTGCTCCTTTCAGTAATGATTTGATATCTCCAGCACAGAGTTATGTGCTGATAGATAGCCCATTTGCATTCACAGAAAATATTCATTGAATAATTTACTTTGGCACTATACATTAGTCCTAGAAAATATTTTATAGTGCAGAAGATTACTTTTGAAAAAAAAGATTTGTAACAGTGAAACAAATACTCATTCTAAATATAGCTTTCATGCTCTGCAGAGGCAGCCGTAATCTGCTAAAGAGCCCTGACATGGAATCTGACCACTGTTTAATGTCACAGGGACTTGCAAGCTCTATTTTTACAAATTGGCAGACACCAGTATGGTTTCAAATAAATTTTTAAAATCCCATTTTCCTGTGTGTTATGTCTTCACAGTCTCATGCAGGAAGAGAAAATCAATTTTAATTTTGAAATTAAGCTTGGAGAAAACAACAAACACATTAACAAACAATAACCAAAAAAGGTTTGACTTGGTATTTCCAGAACTGTTAGCAAAACACTACAAAATAACCTATTTTTAAAACAGGAATTGCTGCAGGAAAAATTATCATTTCAATGAAATCTAACGGTAAAGGTTTTAAGAGCAGAGCCATCCACTCTGCAGTGAGACAGAACTGGCTTTGAGCATCAGCCACATGGATTCAGACTGATTATGTAATTGTTTACATTTTCTTCTGAGAAGAAATGGGGTGGGGAGCCCTTCCTCAAGGGTTATGATAATAAAGTTGCCAATTCTATAGGACAGGTTCTGACACACACGAGGGGCTGACAACAATGATCTAGTCGATAAAATGCCAGGCTAGTCAGTACTAATCAATAAGTAAACTCATAATAAATTTGGATTTTACTTTCCAATTCTGATATCTTCTCCTTCTCTGAGTCAATACACTACCCAGTTAATCTTCCAGAAGAGCAACTACCTTTTTGATATCTTCTTTTTCAAAAATCGTCACAGATTCCCCATTAGCCACTGAATGAAGTCCAAGATTTATCTTGCTTTTTAAGACCTTCTATGAATCTGGTCCTAATACATCCTTCAAACATCATCCCTTACTCCTTTATGCTCTGAGACTTAGGCTCAAGCCAAACTGGATAAGCTGACAAATTCCTGAAAGTGAAAAGTTTTCATTTATTTGCCTTTGTAAGTCTGGTGATCACAGCACTGCAGTGGATGACCTAGTCGATACAATATTGATAATTTCTAGCTTTGTCGATTTGGCTGCCCCCTTACCAAATTTCTGATTGGGTTTAGCCTTCTCATTTTGAACATGTTCTGATGTGAAATACTAGTGACCCCAAGTAGCTCTAGTGCACACATTCCAACTGCATGGCCAAACAGCTAACTAGGAAACATTCTGGTAACACCTTCAATTCAGTGATGGCGCCATCTTTATTCGCAGCCTTCTTAATCTATTACTTTCACTACATTAAGAAATGTGAGGGCATCTTCTTTATCTTTTGCCAGGAATAATTTTCCTTAGGGTTATAAATTAACAAAAGATGATTCCATAGAATAGAATAGGAGCACCATCTTAACATTTATTTTCATACCTGTCGATATCTGCTTCAGTGCAGGTCTTTTTTTACATGACTAGAGGCCATATCTATTCCTTCTTTTTTTCTTTTCGTTTTTTTTTTTACTATTTCCAGATTGCGGTTGGCAGAGGAGCTCTGTTTTCCCAGTAGCAGAGCTACAGGAAGTCAGACCCCGAGTCTTCTGAGCAACCTCCTTACGCTTTGGAATATGCTGGCTGCAAACTGAAAACAAAGAAGGGAAGGCGAGAAGGAAAGTGGGAAAGAGAGAATGAGAGAATGAATCTGGAAATACGAAAATCCTGGTTCTGACGCAGTTGCTCTTTTTAGAGTTTTCTCTTTTCATATGGAACTTTTTTCTTTCTTTCTTTCTTCTTCTTTTTTTTTTCTTTTTTGAGACAGTCTTGCTTTGTAGCCCTGCCTTGACCTGAACTCACCGGTGTAGCCCAAGCTGGCCTCAGACTCAGGACAGTCTGCCTGACTCAGCCTCCCACATGCTGAGATTATAGGAGTGTGCCACCATGTCTAGCTTTATGTGGTGCTGGGGAACCGAACTTAGGGCCTTAAGCTCGCAAGGCAAGTGCTTTAACCACTGTGCCATTCTTCCAGAATCACCTAAAACCATTTTGATTTTGTTTCTGTTTTGTTTCTATTTTATTTCTATTTTCACCTGAAACTATTTTGGTTGTGTTTCTGTTTTTTTTTTTTTTTTTTTTTTTTTTTTTTTTTTTTTTTTTTTTTTTTTTTTTTTTTTTTTTTTTTTTTTTTAGTTCAAAATATCCTGACTAATAAGCACTCTTTGGTCTTTGAGAAAACAATGAAATTTTGAGTTTTCTTCTCTGAATACACGAATGTGAAAAAAATCTTAACTCAGAAATGAACATTGAATAAGGTTGAATTTCAATTTGCAAATTCAGAATATGCCAGCTACTCCTTGTGTACTCTTGATAAAAATGAATATCACTTTTTAAAAAATACAGCAGAGGGCTGGAGGAATGGCTCAGAGGTTAAAGCACTTGACCTGCGAGTGCTAAGTCAAGAGCTAAGTACCTGAGTTCAATTCTCCAGCACTACATAAAAAGTCAGGTGTGATGGCGTATGCCTGTGATCCCAGTACTCGAGAGGCAGAGGCAGGAGGATTACGGTGAGTCCAAGGCCAGTCTGGGCTCCATAGTGAGTTCAGGACCAGCCTAGACTACAAAGAGAGACCCTGTCTCCAAGGGGGAAAACTGGGTACCTACTCATTTCATGCAACTTTTCTAGTGGAGTCTGGCAACACTGCCACCAGTGCATGTGCCAAGACTCAGAGGAGCATGTTCATGTCTTTGTCTAATTAATACAGAGGTTTCTTGGGCTTCTGTCCAACCCTGATGGTAACAAAGGTGACCAGGGACAATTAGAAACTGATGAGCTTGAAAAACTTGGAAATCGAAATCCCTCTCAGGGACATTAGAACTACTCGACTCATGTGGCAGAGAAAAGATGTTAGGTCATTCATTCTATTTATTAAAAAATGCCTGTGAGTTAGTAAGAAAATCTTATTATAACTTGATTTTTATTATCAGTTGATAGCTCTGTTGTATATTTTGGAATTTTCAAACTGCAGGTGTTTTTTAGCCACAGCATGAAGAGAAAAAATAAAAAAACCTTCCTTTCATTAAAATACAAAACTGAGTATGTTTACGTCAAATTCTTTTGTCAACTTTAATGAGATATAGTTGATAATAAAAATAGTACATATCCCAGGTGTACAGTGCTATGTTTTGGTATATGACTATATTGAGAAAACATTGCCACAATTATCTAAAATACAAAACTATCTTTCCCCTTAATTACTTATTTAAGATAATACTTAAGCTCTATTTTATTAGCAAATTTCAACACAGGAACATGTTGTTATGAATTACACACATCATGTGGCATAGGAGGTCTACAGAGCTTATTCATTTCATGACTTAAAGTTTTTCTTCTTTGACTAACATCTTTGACTAACATACTCCAAACTGACCTTCAATATTTCAGAACTGTTCTTCTACACCATGTTTCTATAGATTCACTTTTTAAAGCTGTTCCATACATTATTTTTCTTTCTGTGTCTGGCTCATTTCACTTAGACTAATGTCTTTCATTTTCATTGACATTATTTGCAAATTTCAGGCTTTCTTTCTTTTTAAGATTGAATAATATTCTTCATCTATACTTTACTTCTCCGTTATTCCTTTAACGATAGACATTTAAGTTGATTCTATGTCTGGCTATTGAGAATAATGCAATTTTTTGGGAGAGTATGTAAACATGAAACTTAAAGTAGATAAAATATTTACATAGAAGATGTGAAACTATAAACCTCCTAGAATAAGGCATTGGAGGAGAACTTCACGATATTAGTCTTCACAATGATTTTTTTTAATATGACACTCAAACTACATAACCAACAAAAGCAAATTAGACAAGTAGGGAACAGATTGATGTTTTCTGCATTGCACAAGAAAGAACTAAATTAAAAGGCAACCTATTGAAAAGAGATTTGCATTTCATATATCTTCAAATTTATATAATCCAATAGCAAAACATAGGAACAAAAAATCTGAACTGACTTTTTAAAAAGATATAGAATAGACTAGCATTATACAAAAATGATCAACATCATATATCATAAAAAATGCAAGAAAGCATAATGAAAACTCACCTGCTGACATATAATGGATAATAAGTAATAAATGTTGCTAAAACATGGAAGCAGAGAAAAGAGATTTTTACATATTTTGGCAGAAATACTAATTGATACAGCATAAAGGAAAATGGTACGGATATTCCTCATAAATTTAAAAATATAGCTGGTAATGGTTCAAGGTTAGAGCACTTGCCTAGCACATGCAAGCCCTTGAGTTTCATCTTTAGCATAGAAAAAAAAAAACTGAAAGTAGAACTGCCATATGACCTAGTATTCTCACGTCTGGATCTAATAAAAGAAATAATATTATTAAATGATTTTGTCTTACTAAGAGATATTGGAGGAACTGTTGTCTGACCTTAACAGCCTGATAGAAAATTGAAATACAAGGGCTGGACGAATGACTCAGTGGTTAAAGTGCTTGCCCAGCAAGCGCTACATCAAGAGCTAAGTACCCGAGGTTGGTTACCTAGCACCACACAAGCCTGATGTGGTGGTGCACGCCACCTGTATTCCCAGCTCCTGGGAGGCTGAGGCAGGAGGATTGTCTTGAGTTCAAGGCCAGACTGGGCTCCATAGTGAATTCAGGACAGGCGTAGGATACAGAGAACGACCCTGTCACCAGAAAAAAAAAAAGAAAGAAAGAAAGAAGAAAGAAAGAAAGAAAATTGAAATACACAATTTTACATAAAGTAAACATATATTTATTATTGTTGTTTCATAATCATAACATTTTAAATCTATTATTAATCCATATTATATATTATTGATACTTTAGCTATTACTTTTAGCTGTAATATTATACAGAGGATGTGACAAATACTTTAATTTTCATGTTCATTCTTGCCATTGACAATCTTAGATTTACTTAATGCAGCGTGTGTAGCACATTAACCCTCTTAGTACTGATGACTCAAAAACATTACTTTTGCCTTAAAAAGAGATAGTTTATTCTGAAGCTAAGTAAAAGTGACCTATGCCTGTGAACATGAATTTAGGTTTCCCCAAATAGTACATTCTAACAAATAGCAGTTACTCACAATATTAACAGCTGCAGAACATAAGAAAGTCCCAAATCAAAGCATCTTCTGAAAACATTTGTGGAAGAACCAGTCAGGTGGGTCACACTGAATTGGGGAAATTTCTGCTATATGTCTCAGATGTTATCTGAGAACATCCTTAGCTCTAGGGTTGTTGGGAAGCTAGGGGTTCTGCTTTTGCATTTTAGAAGGTCTACTTAGTGGCTATAGGACAGTTACATATCAGAGAATTTATCATTAGATGTTATGTTAGATTTGGAGGAGGGTAATAGATTCAGCCATGGAAAGAGACCGTGATAGCCCACAACAGTCTGGTAATGCAAAATACTGCAATATCTCCACAGGTTTTCTGGAATCCAATTAGCTTCTCAGTAGTCTCATTGCAAATGAGACTATTTCCAGGGAACTTCAGTTATTAGAACATAACAACTACCACAGGTACTGTTGCTACAGTCAGTTAGAAAACATTCTCTTTAAGGAAAACCTTCTCATAGTTCACTTTTCTATAGCATACATTCATGCAGTCAATAAGGCACAGTGTTACTATTATAATGTGCTCTCAGGTAAGCATCCTTGCATAGATCAAAAACCTTTTACCATGCTGATGTCCAGGCTACAGTGAAATTCTTGCTTGCTTGTAGAGGATAAATTGCATTTCATTTGGAGGAAAAAAGCCTTTCGTGAAAATGAATTCAAGCAACACATTGTAAATTCACACCCACCCTTCATTCTACTGAGGTATTTTCCTCACAGAATTGACATGCAAACGATCAGGGTCTACAGAGTGCTTCTATTATATACCAAGGACAGTGACTCTTCAAATTAGTGATTTTTTTTTCATCAATAAAAACCAATAAGAGCAGACTGCCTAGATACTTATGTAAAAAGTTATGGTTTTTTTCCATCTGAATCATTTGCCCTGAGCCAGTGTCTACTGACAGCATCTGTCTCCTCACATTAGTGACAGGAAGAAATAATTAACTGCAAGTTGTCACTTGTGATTGGATGATCCATGAAGTAAAGGCTTACTAAATGGGGCAGAGGAAATCCAAGCTGTCTTCCCTACATCTACTATAATACAGTAAGGAGTCATTTCAGAAACATTTCCACTCCTCATTTCCAAAGATTACATGGATGAAAAGAGATAATAACCTCATTTTGCTTTACTTTGGTTTGTTTAGTAAAATCTGTAGGAAACATCCCTCACTGGGAAACAGCCTACTCTGTTACCAGAATGTGTCTGAAGTTACAAAAAAAGATATTTGAATTGTAGTCAGGGTGAGGAATTCATAATTGCTAATAGTTACCATACTTAACTAATAAGTGTGAGCTGTGAGTGGATAAATAAAACAGAGTTTTTATCTTCTTGTTCAATCATTTGGCAAGTGTTTGAAGAGTGCTTTCCATATTCCAGAAAGTTTTCACGCTGCTGTTAAAAAAAAATAGTGATTAAAATATAAATTTTTTTCATCTCAGGTTTCTCTGAATCTAGAGGAAGATAAATTAGAACACTGATGTTTTGGATGTAGAATATTAAAAGCTATGGGGAAAAGGGGGTAAATGATCACAGGAGATGGGCTAGAAAGCACAACAAGCAAGCCTCAGAGAAGCTTCCAGAAAGATGCTAGCCTTGTCTACATCCTGCAGGAGAATTTAGTATTGCTCAGGAGGAGACATTTGCAGGAAAAAAAGTCTTATCAATTCAGGTTATTCTGACTTTAATTAAAATACCATAAACTAGGTGACTTATTAACAGATACTTGTTCTTCATAGTTCTTGAAAGAGAGACTCAAAATCAAGACACCATCAGATTCAGTGTGTGATATTGGCTCATTTGCCATAGCACTTTCTTGCTTATTATGTCCTCCCATGATGGGAGGGGCAAGTAGCTCTCTGGGGCCTCTTATATTAGGGAATGGATCCTGTTCACACAGTCTCTCCCCTTGAGGTCTAGCCACCTACCAAGGGCTCATTTCCCAGTGGTACTATTTTGGAGGTTGGGATTTCAATGTATAGTGTACAGAAACACAAACACACCAACTGAAGCGGCCAGTGCTACCAAACCAAGCAGGTTTGAACCATATCATCTTGAGGAAGTGGCAAGAATTGGACAAAGAAGGGTAAAGAATGAACAGTGCAGGTGTCAAGTCTGGAGACTGAGACACTGAGGGCCGGTCACAGAGGCCTCAAATGCCTCCTAGAAGTTTTGCTTGCATTCTGATGATCGCAGGGAGACACAACATATTTTCAAACAATTTGATAATAATATTATATTGATAGTAGAATTACTATTCTGATATTAAATTGAGAAATGATCAAGACAGTTGTAAGATAATCAATTAAGAATACAAGAAGAAAACTAGAGATCTTCCCCACCACCCCAAACACACAGACATTTTACTCTAAAAAAAAACAAAAACAAAAACAAACAAACAAAAACCCTGAAATGGCTGTGCTTGTGCCTGGAATTGGAGCCAATGAAGACTTCATTTTTTGAAAGGTGAAGGATGAACAGAAAGATTAAATTCAAGATAGATATTGTGATTTTTAAAAATACGCACGTGTAAAGCAGGTGGTTAGAAAAAGAACTGGAGTGTACAGAAAACGTGGGTTAGAAATAGGCCACAGCAATCATAGTTCTATACGTTGACTCTCCTTGGTTCCGCTGACATCTGTAATAGGCAGACCAAAATACATGTTGTTCTCCCAGTTTTAGAATGAGAAAACTGATGCTCATAGCCTCAATGTCTCACAGATAATAATAAGTAGAAATAACATGTTCTGTGGGTCTGCCTGTGCTCTTTGAATTAAAATACATCTTGCCTTGATTTCTGTTGAAGAAAGACTGATACAACACATGAAAGATTTTCTCTCGGTGAAGAACATATTGTATTATGGAGAAATCAGGAAAAAAATCAATAAAATTATCTTTGTGTGTCTGCTAACCCCGAGCCATCTTTAGTGTTGGAGTTCCCTGGCTTACCTTTCCTCCCTGATGTCAATATCACAATATCTCTGGCTTTGCTAAGCAGAAACAATGTGTTTTCTTGAAGCTTTGTTTCCTATCTTCGATTTCTCTACTATTTTTGACTTTTACTTTTCATATTGTTGCCTTCTCTTGCCTGAAGCTAGGAAACAAGACTCTTGGAATTCTGACCAGCCTTGAGACAAAGATGAGAGACCCGGCAGGAAGACAGAGGGAGGTTACGCAGGATGAACTAAGAGCAGAAGCGTAATGGCAGTGACTAATTCCTGAACCTCACTGTCGTATATTAGAGACCTTATTTATTAATGCAACCCAAGGATAAAAATAGGAAATATCCAATTAGCCAATGTTTCAATGTAAACTGCTTTTTTTTTTGCTACATTAGTCATCTGTTCAGCAGATTTAAACACGTTTTCTCACTAT
Organism: Ctenodactylus gundi; assembly: GCA_004027205.1. Lineage (NCBI taxonomy): Eukaryota > Metazoa > Chordata > Mammalia > Rodentia > Ctenodactylidae > Ctenodactylus > Ctenodactylus gundi. Next base: position 20,105 of record PVKB01003410.1, on the reverse strand, counting down.
AGGTGTCCCTCTTAATAATTAGACTACTCTCACAATTAATGATCTAAGTATCACCATTCAAAATAATGTGCCCTGAAAGATTCTGTGGTGCTAAAAATTGTAAAGCTTAGGTCATTTTTCTGTTTTCCTGTTCTTCCTGAGATTTACAATAAAGGTTTTCTGTGCACAACCAGCATTCAAACAATACTTCTCCAAGATCCACAGAGAACAGTATTTTACAGCATGCAATGGGGTGGCAGGCCAAAGAAAGTGAAACTATTTATCAGGCAAGTTTTAGAACAGGTGAGATTGGATAAATCCAATCAAGAGTTTGGGTTGAAGAAAGCTCAAAATTAGGTGAAGATAAAGTTAAACAAGCATGCTGAAATTCACATGGAGACAAATTAGAAAGACAGCATCCTAAACAGGCCATCCAAATTATGAAGCCCCTGACTACAACACCTCACAGTACCAGAAAGTAAAGACATAATTGATTGACAGTAAGGACATCTTAAAATATCGTAAGAGCTTGAGAGACAGGGCTCCTGCTAGCTAAATCCCGAGGAACTTGAGCATCAAAGTAGTCATCGTAGATACAAAGCCATCAGAGAAATGCGAATCAAAATATTACTAAGATACAATCTAACTCCAGAGAGAATGGCGAGTATCAAGAACACAAACAGCAATCAGTGCGGGCAAGGCTGTGAGGAAACAGGAACCTTCCTGCACTGCTGGTGACAATGTAAACTGTTAAAACCACTATGGAAAGCAATACTGAAGCTTCTCAAGACTGGAAATAAATATCCCCTTTAATCCAGCAATACTCTTATGCCCAGATCGCGAACATCCCAAAGACTCCAGGAGACCCATCATGCGTGCAAAGGCAAGGAGTCTTTATTCGGGCTTAAGCTCGGCCTCTCAGTCTTCACCGACACAGTGGATCTGATCCGAGAGCCTCGGGTCTCTGTGTAGCAGACTTTTATTAGTTACAAACAAAGGGACGTGGGCTTTCAGCTTGGTGGTTACATGATTCGTGAGCATGCAGCAGGGGAACAGACTTGTAATAAAAGCAGGAGACACAATTTACCTGTTTCATACATACTTAACTACATGAGACAGAAGTAGTGTCATTTAATAGAGCAAATAAAGGGTGACAGTTCTTGAGGAAAAATACCACATCAGGACTGGACCTACTTCTTTGCCTACAAGTAGTATAAACATTTCAATTAATACTTCCAACTTCTTATGTCTTTTGTTTGACACAGTACTAAGTCTCTTAGCTCCATACATTATAAGCATTTCTCGAAGTGTCCATGCACTATCCAAAGCAGAATTCAGACAATGAAGAAGTGACTGTGCTGGTAAAAAGTTTAATCCCTAGGACTTACTCTATTCATACTAAACTAGGAATTACATATACTTCATTTTGAAAAACTTACCATATTCTATCTGCCTACTATGAAATAGTCTTGTGTACTTATTTAGGTTATTTTTGTGTTTTGACTAAATAAGATGAACCAAAAAATACTTCTGATATGTCTTGTGTCTTCATTTCAAGACAGCTGAATTCTAATCCAATTTTACAAAGCATGTGACAGTAGCAGATTACTTTGTATCAATTTTTCAATTTTTAAAGTGTTAAATAAATATAAGAAAAACATATATATTATATTCATTGTGAGAACTAAATATTAAATATAGAGTACTCAGAATAACTATTTGGCTTTTAACAATCTTTTAAGAAATGTTTATTATGCTATATTATTACTAATTAACATGATTCCATTCTCTTTTTATATGATAATTACATTGATAATTTATTTAGAAATTAATATGTGCCTGAACTGATAGCTAATTTTCTGAAGCTGGTTTTGCTAATATAAATTTATTTCCTTAGTTTCTGTCTCTAACTCTGCCCAGTATAATGTGATCAAAGAGTCTAGGTAATTAATTATTCTAATTAATTGCATTGTTATTGATCAAAATTTTGTTGAAATACTGGTCCTAATTTTCTTGAAATTATAGAAATGATATATAGCTTATTTAATAGCTAGAATATACTCTTTTTCAAATTCATATCCAATATGTTTTTCAGAACATATCAGTTACAGATGAATGAAAAAATATAAGTTGGAAATCATGCTTCAAGAATCATGGGAAAAATAGTGTGTATTATTGCAACGAGACAGGTGAGAAAATATTTTCAACCTCACATGCCGCTATTGGATAATGTCCCCACATTGAGCCTAAAATCGGAGGAGCTGGAGGAACTGGAACTCAAGGAAATAAATAACAGAGATGCAGCAATCTGAGGAAAAGATTGCGTAGCCACAGGAATTTCAAAATTATTATTTTTATTATAGCCTTACTGCATTTAGAAGAAAATACCTCTCTGAATTGCTGCACAATGAAGCTGCAGCTACAATACAATACATTATATGTTTGGCTTGACTCAAGAGAATTCTGAGGAACATAGTTTTGTAAGTAAGATATTAAGTTTGAATGGCAATAAAAGTACTTCAGGTTAAGTCATTTTGGAAAAAAAAACTTGCATTACAGAAGATGACCAGATTTATTCACTACATAAACATTTTAAGAAAGTTATTCATTATTTTTCAGTGTAAGACATGAATTTTCAGAAGCTGTGAATGCCCTATGCTTTCCAGCATATTTGACTATGAATTAAAGCTGTCTTCCTGAAGATTCATTCATAGAATTGTATTCCTGAACATGTGCTGGGTAAGAAAACATAATTTTAATGTATATAGAAAGCAAATTGGAATATACCAAAGAAGTTTTTCATTTATATCATAAACAATAATAACCAAAGTAGAAAAATACAACTGAGACATTACTTATTGATATAAAGAGAACACTTTCAAGAATGATCTATGAAATTATATTTAAAGTAATTTGCTCTGATTAGCACTCAGATTTTGGAGAGCAAATTGATCCTCCAACAAGAGACAGCCTGTTGGAGAAATAGCGAATTTAAAGAATAAGGCATAAAAAAAAAAAAAAGACATGACCCTGGAACATTTTGTAATGACAGAAAGTACAAAAAATAAAATAAAATAAAAAAGAACTCTAATAGATGCATGTCAAAAGGTTATAAGATCTAAAACAATCTACAAAAGTTGAAGACAGCACAATTCAAGCATCAAGATAACCCAGAATATGAAATAAAGATATGTGAGCCATGTAGATATAAATACATATTTGAATAAATAAATAAATGAGGGAGAAGAGAGGAATGTTTCTTCAAGTATTCAAAATGATGAATATAGATACTTTTCCTGGAAGCGGAGCCAAACTTTCCATCAGTCTACTCTCTACATCCCTTTGACATGGGTTGCATTTTCTAACTTAACTTCAAAAACAAAGTTACAATCTGAAATTGGAAGGAAGACGTAACTACGTGCAGAAGCCTGATTAAAATTGACTTGGGCAAAAAAATCATAGATGATAGTGTTGGTGGTTAAGCCATGCTGACATCGCTGACCCGCATTAGCCTGCCAAAGCTGCCATCAGAAAATGCCATACATAGCCTGGGTGAATTAAGCAACAAGAACTCATTTCCCTTTTTCTGGAGGCTGGGAAAATTCAGCTTTTTCTGTGGCCTTTACATTTGGCTCACATCCTTAATGTTCCCTCGGCCTGTGCTGCCTGTATTCTACCTTGTCTGTGTATAAAAACGCAAGCCATACTGGACCAGGACCCATCTGCAAAACTTCTTGTTACCTTCTTTTAAGGTCTCATCTCCAAATACAGTCACATTGTTACGTAGTCTTTGGTGGATCCGGTTGAGCCCTTAACAGTATCGTGAATATATGCAGAGCACAGTTTATTTCTGTTGTATGATTCCCACAAATTCATGACACTAGTCCACCTCTAGATGACAAAAAATAGAGGAACGTTTGGCAAACTACCTTACGAAAGCTAGTAAGATCGTTAAAAATTTTAATGATATCAAATTCTTGCATTACTCAATATCAGAGCTTCCTCCTTGATCAACCCCAAATGACTTTCTTCCTGATCCAAAATCTCAACCCTGCAGCATTGTTGCCAGATGACAGTCTAGAAATGCCAACCCATGCCTGTGAAGATGTTCTGGCTATATCACAGGTGAGCTGCTCTGATCTCTGAGAGTCCTCCTGAACAGATGCAAAGGTCACCCTCTTCACTGATGGCAACAGTTTTCTGGACAATGGAACCAGAAGCAGCTGTTAACACTTAAAAGCAAGACATCTTGACACAAATTCTACCACAGGGTATGTCAGCCCAGCTGGCCAAGATCATCACCCTAGCCCAGCCTCTGAGTGGGGACAAGACAAGCAGGCCATCATCTACACTGATAGCTGGTAGGCTTTTGCGACTCTTCATTTCCATGCTAGGATTTTCATGGCTTCAGCAAAGACTGTTTTTCAAAAAGAGAAAATTCTAGACCTCCCTGAGGTGATTTGTCTCCCCAAAGTGGTTACTGTCATGCATTGCTCTTGTCACCCAAAAACTGATGCTCTGGAAGCTCAGGAAGGTAACTGGAGGATAAAGCAGCAAAACAAGCAGCCCAGGAGCCAGTTGAACCTCTGGCCCTTCTTTCCATTAAGACTTTCCCCCATCTCAAGCTCTACCACAAAGCCACCCAAAAGCCGTTAGGGATGGTGGACACTAGAGGACTCCAGACTAATTCTCTCAAAGGAACTTTGAAGACTTCTCATCGACCAGCTTCATGCTACCACCTTGCTTGGTGGAACAAAGTTGTGTGATCTACTACCTCTAGGGTATGATATCCCTAAACTCCAGCTCTTGGCTTCTCAGGTAGACCAAAGATGCCCAGCACGTAACCAGGTCAACTCTGAGTAAAGGCCCTGGAAGGCCAATTAAGAGGGCTAGCCCCTTGTGAACACGTGGGTGGAAGCAAAAAGTCAGGAACTGCCCTGGTTGTGGAAAAAATGATGTTACATGAGATTATACTGAAGTTTGGGCTGCCTCTCTCGGTCCTGACTGCATCTTTGCTTCGCTTAGACTGTTGAGAAGGCAGTAGGTATTGAATGGAAATGACACTGCACTGACCAGCCCCAGAGCTCGGGACTCCTGTAGCTTTCCTCCCTATTATCCAGGCACCGGGATCCTATTATTGCAAAAATTACAAATAGTGTCTATTTAAATACCTTCAGTCTTTCCAGCAGGGCCGGGCTGCTCTTCAGACTCACGTTTATGTGTTTTTGCCATTGCTCTCCTCAACACCTTGCCACTCATTCCTACCTGGTAGCCGGGTCTATGTCAAACATTTCCAAAAGGAACGACTCACTGGAGAGGTCACCTGCCTGAAGAGGACCACGCACCTTCATCCTCACCAATTTCATGGCCTTCAAAGTCACAGGAATCCCTGCTTACATTCCTCACCCCGAATAAAAGACACTAAGGATAAAGATCTCATGGACCAAGCATAAAAACTAAAGTCTGGGCCAGATTCTCTAAAGCTAAGCTTGACCTGTATCTAAGACTGCTTAGGTTTTTCTCTCTGCTATTTTGTGCTATTTTAGATTTAACTTATTCGTAGGTCCTCTGAAAATATGCTTCCAATCTCTTACCTTTTTCTACTGGTCAAATGTACAACTCCATTAATTAGACTAAGGAAACTCTCCTGCCATTCCAAGTATACTGGGCAGATTTCTTCCTTTCAGACAAAATTTTTCCCTATTATGGGATAATAGAAGAATTCAGGATTGTTGATTTTTTTCTTTGCCCAAAAATCACAATCAATCAAAATAACACTGAGGATCTTATTGTAGAAAAAGTACCATCCCAACCCCACCATCTTAAGTATAAAATTTTATAATCATAATGGTTAACAGTCCTTCTATCTGCTTTGACTGATCCTTTAATTCTTCTCCTTCTCAAACTCCTCACAGGCCCATGCATCCTTAACTTTCTGCTTAAATATGTCCAAGACAAAACTGCCATAGTTAGGTTTACGTATATGAAAACCTACTGTTGTGACCCTCTCCTGAGTAACCATGAGTCAATGCTCTGAAGGGAGGGAAGGGAGGGTAGGGGGAGGGACAAAAGGAGAGTGGGAAAGCCCTTGTCACTTTGACAAGGAAAGTATGTGCACAAAATGCTCAACTCCATTGTAAACCTTAAATTCTGCACTTGTACATATCAATAAAAAGGGGAGGAAAAAAATTTTTTAAAAAAGAAGGAGGGAATGACGTGACAAGAGCCCTACCATTTTAGATCTTCCCTGAGGTCCTTTTTGCCCTCTCACTTTTTTCCCTGTAATTGCCTCCGTGACCCGGTGACTCACTCTCTGCTGATACCCTACCCAGACTGCTATCAGAAACCTCCCCAGAATCAGGCACAAGCCATCAATTCAATTTCAAATCAGTACAAGGTTCTTGCTATTGTTAGTTTATTACTGTTTAATTCTGTAAACCTGCTAATTTTCCTTTGTCCTCTCCCTTTGGCTTTTGTGATCCTTCCCACCCTTGTGCTTATTGCCTGTATGCAACCCACCCAACCCCGCCCCCACCTGCCCTGGCACTGACGGTTCTTTGACTCTGAGAATTCTTTGAGGCCTGAACCCATTCTCAGCCACTGGCTGATAAAGGACTCCTGATTCTTCCTCAGTATGTGGTGCTTCTCCTGTGTGATACAGTCTCAGTTATAACATAATGATGTAAGATTTTAACAATTGGAGAAACCCCTTCAAGGTATAAGGGCAACTTTCTATATTCTCCTTGCAATTTTCTTGTTACAATTCTTTTCAAAAACTCTTCTAAAATAAAGGTTAATTAGAAATGTAGCTTGTTTCCCATCATGCCCAAATCTTTGAGACTGTTTAGGACACAAGCATGGCTTAATATCTTTTACAAAAAATTTAGGCATAAAGATTTTATGAAGCTCTATTGTTTTAGGCCTTTTGAAAATGAATGGAAAGAAATTGAGGAGGCTGGCTGTTAAAAAACTTTGTTTGGCTGAACAATAAAAGACTGGGGCTTGAATCTAAGTTTTAAAGATAAAGAGAAGAAAAGAGAAGGAAATAAAATTCTGCTGCAAAATTTCCTTTGCCAGTAACTAACAAAATGAACTATCATAATTAAAGTATTAAAACTGCTCAAAAGTACTCATTACCAAGAATAGCAAAAACAGAGAAGGAAGTAACTTTTATTATAAATTTAAAATGGGCTATTCCGTGGAAGGAACAGAAAAATTACAGTTTAACACTTGCTAATTTGTTGGCCCTACCCAGAGGGAAAATATGGACAAGAAGTGGAATCTACTGAGCTTTGAGACTGGTCATTGTTATTCTTTAATTCAAAGAGAAGACAACTAAAGAGGCAGTACTATAAGTGGTTCATGGATATTCTGTAGATAAATAGGGACCTGAACAAGGAAATGAGAGCAGGCAGAGCCCCGCCCTCCAGGACGCCATGTGGAGTTAGGGGGCAGTCTGAAGCTAGGGTTTGGGATACAATGGCCAGACACAGGAAGGCTTTCCAAAGAGTTGCCCAAACAGTTAAACCAGGTCACTCAGAAATTATAATCTGCATCCTCAGGAGCACTTTCCTTCTCTCCACCAAGCCCCGCATACTTTTAAGAATTGAACTAATAACAAATCTCATCCTTCAACACATAGACTAGGAAGGGTAGACAAACTCATCCCAGATAAGTGCAGCGCAAAAAGATATCACTCTGTAGAACAGTAATTTAAATAAGTAACAGTGAATAATAAGTAAGTGAACAAAGCTATATAAATTGTGTAAGAAAAAGAAAAAACTAGATTGCAAGAATTCTAATATTCCAAAGAGAATAAAGGAAGGAAGGAGGGGAGGGAGGAAAGAAACAATATATTTTGAATGTGATAACTTGAGAATACAGTGTGAAAGAAAACTCTACTCCAAGAAACTAAAGGGTATTTTTCACTAGTGCCTTGTTTATTGAAAGTCTTAAGATCCAACAGCTCCATGCCAGAGGATAAGGAAGTGATTAGCCAGGTGTGATGGGGCATGCTTGAAATTCCAGCATTCTAGAGGGTGAGGTGGGTAGATTGTTATATATTCTGGAGGCTACTTAGTGAGTTCAGGATTAGCCTGAGCTACAGAGCAAGAACATGTCTCAGAAAAAAAAAAGAAAGAAAACAAACAAAGATGATAAGTCTGTCCACTTTCACCACTCCTACTCAATATCATACTTGAAACCCTCCCAGAGCAAACTGACAAATTGTCAAGAGAACAAAATAAAAGGAACTCCTGTTAGAAAGGAAGAAATTAAGCTATTCTTGTATGTAGATGACAGGATTCTCTATATAGAAGATCCCAAATCTCCACCAAAAACCTCATAGAACTAATTAACAAATACAGCTAAACTGCAGATTAAAAATCAATAATACAAAAAACAGGTAGCATTCTTCTACACTAGCAATGAACTCACTAAGAACTGAGAAGAAAAATCTTGTTCTCAATAGCTCCTCAAAAATTAAATATGTAGGAGTGAATCTCATGAAGTGAAAGACTTCTACAAAGTAAACTATATTATGCTGAAAAAAAGGAATGGAGGAGGACATTAGAAAGACATCTGCTGTTACTTGATAGGCAAAAGTCATATTGTCAAAAGTGACTATACTGCCAAAATTGATATGTAGTTTCAATATAATTTCTATAAAATACCAACATTTTTCACAGAACTTGGAAATTTTTTTTTTTAATTTACATGAAAACTAAAGAAACTCATAATAGCCACAACAATTGAATAACAAGACAAAAGCAGTTGGTATTTTGATTTCAGACATTAAGTTATATTGCAAAGCAACAATGATAAAAATCATAAGGTAATAGCACAAAAACAGACAAGTTGACCAATGGGACAGAACAGAGGATACAGAGACAACCTTAAGTACCCTCTGCTACCTAATCTTTGACAAAGTGGCCAAAAACATATGCTGGAAAAAGTATAGCCTTTCTAATAAATGATGCTGGGAGAAGTGGTTACCCACATGCACCATCTACCAAAACCAAATGAAAGTCAATCGAAGTCCTAGACATTAAAATGGAAATAGGGAACCTCCTGAAGGATAAAACAGGTAAAATTCTTCAAGATGTAAGAGTAGGCAAAGATTTCCTCAACAAAACAACTGATGTAAAAGAAATAACTTCCAGAATCAACAAACGGAATTATATCAAATTAAAAATAGCAAAGAAAACAATAAACAGAACGAAGAGAAAATGTTATCACCTACAACTTGAACAGGAGGATAGCTAATAAATATATATATACCAAAAAACCCTAAAAAAAGTAGACTCTTCAAAAACAAAAACACTATTAAAAATGAGCAACTAAAATGAATGGATAGTTCTCAAATGAAGAAGTACAAATGGTCAGCTAATACAGGAAAAATAAAGTTCAACATCCTTATTCAAGAAATGCAAATCAAAAAACACTAAGATACCATCTTACGTCAGTGAAAGCAGTGTGTGCTAACATGAATAATAATAGATGCTGGTGAGGTTTTGGGGAAAATGGAACGTTTACATATTGGTGGTAGGACTGTAAACTAGTACAATCAATATGGAAACCAGGATGGAGGTTTTATTTTTAAAAAAAAGAATCCAAAAAAAAAGATCTGAAAATAAATATTCCATTTGATCCAGAGATATCTCTTCTGTATATCTCTCCAAAACAGATAAAAGCAACATATAATAGAGATAAATGTATACCTATGTTTATAAGTTAATAATAGCACAATTATCAATAGCTAAATTATGGAAGACGCCAAAATATCCAACAGACCAATGGAAACAAAAATGTGGTACACAAGGACATGAAGTACTACTCTTCCATAAAGACAGATTCGGGTTATTTGTAGGTAAATAGGCACAACTTGAGAGCATCCTGCTTAATGAAGTAAGTCAGACTCAGAAGTTTAACTGGCCATGGTTCCTAAGAGAAAAACCAGAATGCAAATTTAAAAAATAGAGTAAAAAGGGTGATGTGGGAGATTTAAACTGCTTATACCCCCTTTTAAGAGATTTCTCATGACTCCATGAAAGTAAAAATCTTCTTTTGTCTTCTTGAATTTCTGGCAGAAGGCTGCCATGATCAGAGCAAAGGATGAAGACCTTCAGTGGCTCCTGGAAGATAAAGGAAGACTTATTTCCACAAGTTAAGATAACTGAGTCGGAGAACCTAACAGGAGGTTGCCAGCCTAGTGGCTGAGAAACAGGTACACACATCATGAAGACCTCACACAGATCATTTGTAAGATCTACTGGACTGCTGCCCCTCAGCATGAACCCTGATTATTCCCTGGGTATATAAGGCAGAAAAAATATAATAAAGTCATTATTTTGTCCAGTACTTGAGACAATTCCACAAGTCTACCTGAGTGCATCATTTTTTAATTGTACATACCAAGCCAGGCCCATGACTAACCAAGCAGTTGATGTTCTGCTGCCCACAACAGGTGATATATTGGAAGTGATGGAGGATGAGGGAGGAACAGGAGGGTAAAAAAGGGGGAGTGGAAGGGAACATAAGTTTAATGGGTCATATATGTTGCTATGGCTTGGATCAGAAGTGGCCCCTCCAAAGCCTCATGTATTTGGATATAACAGGGATAACTACGGAACCATGTGCTCTTGGGAGGTAGGGCCTGGCTGGAAGTGGCAACACTGGGATTTGAACTGGAGGGATTGCGTCAACTTGTTGAGATTAGGAGTTTTCTGAGGGCAGAGCTTTCAGGTGTGAGTTGCTGACTCACGGGCCAGGAAGTAAAAGAAGGTCACCAACTCTGGATGTGGGGGCTCCACTGGAAGCTTGAAGTAATTAAAGGAAGAAAGAAAAGAAAGAAAGAAAAAAAAAAAAACATTGTTATTCTCTTCCTGGGAAGGCGCCGGCCTTGCCTGAGTGTGCAGACTTTGACTTGGCTCCTGCTTCACTTGGTTTCTGTCTGCAATGCCTTGAGCAGCTCGTCAGCTTCAGCCATGTCCCTCCACCACGGCCGCTGTTCATGAATGGATTATGTGAGATCTGGAATTATGGTCTTCATAATTTTTTTTCTCCTTTCAGTTTTGGATGTCAGATATTTTGTCCCAGCAGTGAGTGAATCACTAAAAGATATGTGCACAAAATTCTCAAGCTCAATGTAATCAGAGTATATGATAGATATACTGAAAATGCGATAAAAAGAAGATGGGGGGCTGAGGATATAGTTCAGTGGTAGAGTACTTGTCTGGCATGCTCAAGGCCCTGGGTTCAATGCCTTTTATCAAAACAGAAAAAAAAAGACAATCAGAAAAAGAAGGTAAATAGAAAGGGCTAGAGAGAAAAGTTGCAGAAAAATTCAAATTAAGGGCTATTGCAAATGAACACAAAAATATGAACTAATAAATGTATGAATATATATGAATATAGAGAGAGAACATATAAATTAACTCATGTATGAGTAATCTCATATAAGACCTATAAAGGGTAAAACATACTTCTCTGACATTTGAATTATTGACAAGCAATCACATTAGGTATGGAGGAAAAAGGAAGAAAAGCAACAATAAAAACAAGAATGATTGCTCTGCAGGATGAAATCAATACATTAAGATGAATTGTGATTTGAAGAGAAACTCTAACAAATTGAACAGAGATAGTATTTAAAATATAGCATGATATATTTTTATGGAGTAAATCTTCAGATTTCAGGAAAGCTGGCAAAAAGCAATCTACAGAAAAACATATCTTATATAAATAATTAAATTTCAAAGGTAAATAAAGAATTCTCTCCAGGACACCTAAAAGAACAAAACAAGTTTTCCACAAGGGGCAAAAACAATTTTCTCCAACTGTCCAATCACAGAGCACAATAGAGTAGTCTATCTATTCTAAGAAAATAGGACATAAGAGTATTATACTCACACCACTAGTTATTGGAGACACTGTACAACATGAATAACAACACTCAAGAAAAAGAAGAAAGGCGGTGAGCAGTAGTAGGAGTTTACCGATGCACTTTCTGAGGGAATCTACTGAAACATTCTAACGAAGTATGCTTATAGAGTTTTAAAATCTTCATATTTTTGGAATTCCTTCTTGCAAGTTTTTTTTTTGGATTAGTTTTTAATTGATTAATGTGTATATTTATTACATATACTGTTGTTTTATATGTATTTGCATTCTGAATGGCTATATTGAACATATGCATTGCCACACAAACTTCAGTTTTGTGGTAAGAACATTTAATAATCTGTCTTAACAACTTTCAAGGATGTAAAACATTATTCACTGCAGCTTTTGGGATTTCTTAGAAACAGTTAACAGTTTTTTGATAAAGAAACATTCATGGCAGGCTGAATAATTTCCTCAGTTATACCTTTTTGTTCTGTAAGATTAAGTAAAATTAAACCTAATATTTTTTTTATTTTGAGAAAAGCGTAAATTTTAACATTCTGTTCACACCTAAATATAATCAAGCTTTTATTCCTTTCCTCTGTTTATATAGAGATGGGAAAATGTTTCTGAAATGTAACACTTGCATATAAATAGAGGAAAACAAGGCAGTGGGATTTTGGATATCTATATTGTTGCATTATTTATAAGTATGCATCATTTTGTCTAGAAAAATAACTTTTATCATGTTTTAAATATGTAGATCTGAGTATTTTAAATAAAGCAAAATGATTTTTCTACATTTGGTGAGTTTGAAAGGGAAAACACAGTGAAATGGACACTGAAACTCGATGTTGGCAGTGTGCCTAGGGGTTAGAACAACAGATCTCTTTACAAAGAGGTTGTTCTTGGATGATCCTTGGGCCTCTCAGAGGAAATCATGCAAGGGAGTATTCTCACTTAAATCATTCTTCAGGACAATAACACAAATGCACTTACCTGAAGACTGTGGACAAACAGACAAGCTGTGGATTTCAGTCTCAGAGGCTGGAGAACCAGCAGGCAACTACACAGATTCACCTTCTGAAGGGCAGAATGAGTTGGCAGAGCAGTCATGAACAGAAGTTCCTGCCTATATATTTACTGGGGAACAAAAAAGGCACAATGCGGGGAAACATCACTTAGAGCAGTGAATCATTTACAAGGACTCACCAAAAGTGAACTGAAGCTTCTACAATGGTTAATTAGTCGCTGAGCAGCGAGGTGGGGGTTGTAATCAAAATAGCAGGCCGGATGCAATTTTATCAGCCTTCAGGATTATAGTCAGGCAGGCATTCGGCAAATTCCACAAGGGGAGAGACTTCACAGCTGTTTTAGAAGCAGGCAGTCTTCACAATAGTTTAGCTCACAGGTGAACATGACCCAACTTAGGAACAGACAAGCAGGGAACAGGCAGACCCATGCCCCCACAGCGACCTCTTTACAATCTGTGAGGCAGAAAGGCTGAATTTCAGATTACGGATAATTTAGCTGGTCTTTGTATTTATGGATTATTAACAGGGTCTCCATGATGCATTTCCTAGAATCATCTAAGAAAAGAACAATTAAAATTTTTATAAGACTAAAGATCAAACCAAAGCTAAAAGTAAGTAGTAAATGACAATGAGCTTATTTAATGACAAACCGTACTTAAAGTTAACTGGACCCATCATTTGAAATTTATTACAGGAAGGTTTGAAATTTTTATTAGCCATTCCAGTAAGTTGCATGTTTCTGGATATTGTGAATCAATGGGAAGGAATGGGCTATACTCAGGCCAAGATCTGATCTGTCAGTGATGTAATAACGTCAGTAGATCATGCAGCCTTCATTATCTTACCTTACAATGACCCCTTCACTGACTTTGAAATATATAAATTAAACTCTGCCAAGGACTCATCTGAGCTTATCACAGATTTGGTTCTGTTATGGCACTATATCTTTCATTAAAGGGACACCTACACTTTGTTCTCACCTTTCTCATTTTTCTTACTTTCCTTAAATCTATTTAACTCCTTATACAATGATTTGGATCCTTTTTACACACAAGTAGAAACTTCAGTAGCTGTTCTTGAGTAACTACAATAAGCACATGCATGCAACAACCCAAAAGTGACCACCAAGATTTACATCCAACAAAACTGAATTAACTCTATGCTGATGGAAGAGCACTTTCAAGACAAGAGCTAACTATTTCTAGATCAAATCCACTATATTGTCTTTCAAAAAAACTTATTTTCTGGCCAAATAAACGTAGGAGAAAGATTTATGCCATAAACTTCCCTTGATGAACACTAAGGTATTATAAAATAGTAGAGGCTGTGAGAAAGCTTCAGGAAAGACAGGATAATGCTTTTGTAACTATTTTTACAGGTGTAGCAAGTACTGTTTAAATTTTAATGCTCAAGGGGTTGAAAGAATCGCTCAGTGGTTAAAGCGGTTGCCTAGCAAATGCTTAGTCAAGGGCTAAGTGCTGAGTTCAATCCCCCAGCACCACATAAACTGGGTGTGGCGGCACATGCTTGTAATCCCAGAATTTAGGAGGCTGAGGCATGAGGATTGCCATGAGTCCAAGGCCAGCCTGGGCTCCATAGGGAGTTCAGGACCAACCTGGACTACAGAGCAAGACCCTGTCTCAAAATAAATAAATAAATAAATAAATAAATAAATAAATAAATAATCATGGTCAAATCATAGTCCTCTTAAGACACAACTCAACATGGGATCTTATTATATTGCTAAAACAACTTTTCTATCATTTAGTACTTGTCAATTTTTTCCGTTAAAAATTAAATAAAAGCCTAGAGCAGTCAAAATTATTAGTTATTTATAGATATTTTCCCTCTCAGAGGACACTGATAACCTAGCACTAGAAAGCAATGAATGAAAGTGCAAATATGATGCAGGAAACTATTCACCTCTCTGTTGCTTTGATTTGATTCAAGAATCAGTTTTGTGCTGGGAGTGTAAGTATAAGGCACACATTTCACATAATTTTTAAGAATGTTATTTTGCAGATATTTAGGTAAGCTAGAAAACAATATTTGAATTTTTATTGGAAAACATCTATCTGGATTAGGATTAGTCTACAGTATGAAGTGAGTTAAGTTATATGCATTAATGATTAAAAATTTAGATAGAAATTTAGATTAACAGAGCCTAATCAATAAAGGAAATATGCCTGGAAAGAGGTGAGCTAAGGCCTAACAAAAAGCCCAATTCAGAATAAATGATGCCATGGGTGTCCATGAATAGAGATGAGACATCCTCAGAAAACAAGATTGCATCCTTTAGAGCATAGAAATAAACAGATACTCAGGCTTTTAAAGGATATATCAAGGATGGCTCTGATAATTCTACAATGGGGAGCATGTTAGGTACCACTTAAACACATGCCGCAGATGTAAACAATCCACAAAAATACTCGTAGATTTTAAGTAACTTTCCAGTAACCCTCAAAGCTTTAATTAATGTATCTGCAAATAATGAGCCAGCTGCCTTGTTGAGTACAATAGTTCCAAAATCTGGCTTTGCATTTATGGAAGATTCTTACCTATTACAAATCCTCAGATCGTGCTTATCACACCCAGACGTGGAGACTCTCCCGGGAGACTACCTGACTAAAGTGACTGCACTGCACCTAGATATGGAGGCCATGGAGAACCTGCTGGCTATTAACTAGACAGAGGCCAGTGTTCCTCACCAAAAATAATTGTCCTCTTCTGACTACAGCTAGTTAGCTATTCTGCCTGACAGTAATTAGGTAACACTTAAAAAATCATTCCCGATTTGTGACAATGAAATAATGTCCCCAGAACAGATGAAGATGATTGTTTTCCTTTTCTGTCTAGCTGAAGAACCAGCAGGTGCCTGTACCAAGAACACTCAAAAAAAAAAAAAAAGTATCAGGTTATTAAAGAACTAGTTGAAGAGGAGGTAAGGTGGTACACATTCCTGTTTTATCTGCTGGAAATTATTATCTGACACATCAGGAGACTGTTTCGAAGTGCAGGTTACAACAAAAGCTAATGGACTGTACTGAGTTCATTTGATTAGACCAATAACTGATTTGTGGACTTGAAGTCAAAGACCATGAAGGAAAAAATAAAACCTGTACATGGTCCTATGTTGTTCCCGACAGATTTCTTCCAGAGATAATAAAAGTGATAACTATGCCTATATCACCATCCTCTTCTCTAATAAGCATTCACTCAGAGAGCTTCAACTAAACAATTTACCAACATGGAAAGCCTCGTAAACTTCACAACTCTAAAAATTGTTGATGGTAAAAGTTCCTGTTTGACTTATTGCAGAGGATTACCAGTATGCTTTATGCTAAGAGCAACACCATCGCAGAGTCAACAGTGATTAATAAATTAGGACAGCATTGAAACACGCTTATTTCGAAAGGCCCTGTCAGCCGACGTAGAATGGAGGGATATCAGAAGTCACCAAGGAGGGAGGAATGGGGAAGTGGAAGGCACAGGGAGACACTAAAAATGTCACCAAACAGTTGGGAAGAGCAGAGGTGATCAATGAACATTCTCTAAAGGTCCATGAAACGAGAAGTGAAGTTGTACTGTGGCAAAAGTAACCAGCAGACAAGCATCTGATGCTAACTATGTTCTAAATTTTGAATATTGCAATAGGTATGTAACAGCATCTCTTGCTTTAATTTGCCCTTCCCTGATAACATATACATATGAAAATGGAGATGGTTTTGTAAAAATAAAATTTCAACTTTCCTAAGGAGAAGGCAGTAGACAAACGTTTTTAATTAAGGAATAACTAAATAAAATTATAAGCTTAATATTTAAAGTCTTGATAATAACTCAGCAAGAGTTAAAAACAGGTTGTGTTTTTCTGGAAGGCAGAACCTGTAGCAGCGAAGATTAGTGAGAAGGAGAAAAGACACTGATTCCTCACTATAATTTATTCTACCCTGTTTGATCTTTCAATCATTTGCAGGCAATATCTTGGGCGGGGGGGGGGGGGAACCTTAAAAGGAGGACAAGAAAATGACTGAGCTCTCCAAAATGTGGAGTTCATTTTGGTTTATAAGGCTAATTGAAAATCAAGCCTGAGACATAAAACTCAAAATCATATCTCGGTGATCTCTCCTGCAAAATTCCAGAAACTGAGTCTTTAAGTCTTCCACTCAATGTGAAATTGCAATATTGGATATGGTATTTATTTTTGAGTGCCCAATGCTAATAGCACATCATGATTGCCTTAAGAACGGCCTCTTTGAATTTTGTTTTCCATTCTTCTCAAATTACTAAGATGTTCTTTATTAACTGAAAACTCTTCTCTGAGCAACAGGAGGGCAAAACTGTGATTTTGTGATGACCCTCCCTTCTAATATAATCATCGAAACAACAGTAAAAATAAATAGCTGAGATGAACAAGCCTGCACCTACTGAGGAAGAATTTCTTAGTTCTTGAGTTTCTTACATAGTAATTATTATTTTTTGTGTCTTTTATGACTTAATTGTTAAATATCCTTCTCTGGAGTCCCTAAAATTGACACTTTTGTACGTTTTCTGTAACTTCATTACTGTTATTATTTTAATATTAGTAGCCGCTTTCCCTTGAATGAGATTTTATAAAGGAAAAAAAAATATTTTGTGATTTTTTAAAAAATCTATATATATAAAATCACATTTCCCATTATGTGCCCAGTCTCTCTGTGACTTTTCTATGGATTCTCTTAAAACTTGAATGTAATTTACATCCTCACTAGCAAACAACACAGACCTAAGATTAATTATACCGCACTCAGCCCACTGTCGCATCTCTGATTATACCTCAGCGGCATGACCAATGTGTGGGGAAATCCTATTACCAAAACTTAGTGGAGGAGATAACAAATTTGTGATAAAACTTACTGTAAACATTGCTGTTTGTACAAGTAAAAGTGTTTTATATCAAACATCACAAAACCATTTTATTTCTTATTTGAATCTTCACCCTTTACCAGGATGTTTAGCCAATGCAATTAATACTAACAGTCCTGTGGGAAGAATTATCAATATTTAACCTTACTGTAATTTTAAATATTTGTTTTAATGTTTGTAAGCAGTAGTCCTAGTAAAGACATGTAGAATTTTTTTAGAGAAATTTGAGGCTCATGGCAAAATAGAGTGGAAGACACAGATTTCCCATAAAGCCCCTGTCTGCACATGCGAAGCCTCCCGCTGTCATTGTCCCTCGCCAAGGGCACCTTTGTCACAACTGTGGAATCTATACTGATCCTGTGAAATTCCTTTAATTCCATAGCTTACCCGAAGTTTAACTCTTGCAATTGTACATTCTGTGGGTTTGGACAAACGTGTACTGACACGCAGCCATAATTACATCACCATACAAAGTATTTCCACCACCCTAACATTTTCTCTGTGCTGTATTTTTTCTTTCCTTTCTTTCTCCACAACCCCAGCAATCATTACTCTTTTGTATTTATTACTGAGTAATACCCCCTTGTCTGGATGTATCACTTTTTACACATCCATGTACCTACATCTTGATTACTCCCCAGTTCGACAATTACCATTAAAGCTCTTGTAATTATCTTTGCTCAGTTTCTGAAAGATAAATGCTCTCGATTCATTTGGGCGGTTAGCAAGGAATGCAATTGCTGAATTGCATTCTAAAGAAATTCAGTTTCATAAGAATCTTCTCATTGTCATCCAAGCTGTGTCATTTTTCGTCCTTGGTAACAATGAGTAAAAGTTTGTTATCTCCCATCCTCACCAGCATCGGGTGTTACCAATGTTCTAAATTTTAGATATTGCCATAGGTACGTAGCAGCTTCTCCTTGCTCTAATTTGCCCTTCCCTGATAACATATGTTATTGAATTGGATTGACCATTTTTTATTGTTGAGTTTTAAGTGTTTTTTACAGTTTAAATAACAGTCTTTGTCAGATGTTTGTTCAGCAAATGTATTTTCCAATCTTTGTTTTCTCACATTCTTACATCCTGACAATGTTTTGCAAAACAAATGTTTTTATTTTTGATGGTCTAGCTTATTAAATTTTTTGATGGATGATGGCTTTGGTAGTGTATCTAAAAAATTGTCACCTTACCCCAAATCATCTGGGCTTTCTCCTATGTTATCTTCTAAGAGTTTTATATTTTATATTTGGATCTATAATTCATTGTGAGTTAATTTTTATGAACAATATAAGAATCTATATCTAAGTTCTTTTTTATGTATGTGAAGATCCAAGTGCTCCCACACCACTCATTAAATAGATATCTTTGCTCTATTGTACAGCTTCTGTGCTTTTTTTGAAGTTCCATTGACTGTATTCATGCGGGTCTGTATCTGTCTGGGCTTTCTTCTCTGTTCCATTGATCCCTTGGTCTTTTCTTTTGCCCTTTCTGTACTGTCTTGGTTGCTGTAGCTTCATAGTAAGCCTGAGGCCAGGTAGGGTCAGTCTTCCCACTTGGTTTTTCCTCTCATTGTTGTGTTGACTATTATGAGTCTTTATAAATAAACTTTGGAATCAGTTTGTCAATGTCTATAAAATAACTTGCAGGGACACGATACATTTTGAAGCTATTTCTAAGCTAAAATGGTAGCCCTCTATGGCTCACATATCCTCCATACAAAATGTCTAATTTTAGTGAACCAAAAATTGGTTCAGAGAGCTCACTATCGACCACTGCTTGCAAATCAGGAAGTTGAGATGCACTTGAATTACCATACTTGTGCACTTCACACCTGTAGGGTAAAAATGCCTTTGTCATCTCCTTAGAGAGAAACCGAATTGACAGATGGAAGCTTTGCCTTCTAAGAAGGCAAATTAATACAACCAAAGTGAGCATTGTGGTCATTGACTAACTGGCTAAATAGACTACTAGCCTTGATAATAACAATAAACATTTTAAAAATACAAACCAATATTTATAGAGATTCAATATTAAAGGAAAAATAAACCACCTGAGTGGAAAAAAGTGGGAGAGAAAATGATCCTCACTAGATTTGTAAATTCTATTGAGATTACCACTTAAGAACATGGCTGTAGCTTACTTTAATAGCATCAATAGATATTAATTATGTGACAATATTATTAATATCAAGTATTAATTACACCAATCATTAATGGATACTATTAGTGTTAATAAAAATTTTATGATAATTATGAATGTTAATAATGTAATGAACATTGATTGTCATTATAAATTTATTATGATGTATTA